>JARUPW010000617.1:0-26346 GCA_029817735.1 Melastoma sanguineum | reverse complement strand
GTGAATTGCTAGCATGAAGATTCTCGATTAAACCGATCTTCACCATATAGACATGAATTCTCCTGCCAAGGGCCAACGCCCCCATCTCTGCACACGTAGTGAGCACGCTAACCACCGTGAAGCCATCCGGTGCCACGCCATCCGAACTCATTTCCTTGAACAGCGTCAAAGCCTCATTAGGCATCCCATTCGACGCGAACCCATTGATGACCGTATTCCAAGCGACCTCTGTATAGCATTCCGTCGAACATCTTGTGTGCGATCTCCACATTGCTGCAGCACGCGTACATGTGAATCAACGCGTTACCGACGAACACCAACGATTCCAACCCAATCCTCAGAATGCAGGAATGCATCTTCTCGCCCTCCCTAAGATCCGCCAACCTTGCCACGGCCTTCAAAACAAACGGGTAAGTGTGCGTGTCCGGCTTAACCCCGTACCCAACCATCTCCCGATAAAACTCGACCGCGGACGACGGAGTTTCGCTCTCTGAGTACCCCTTGATCATGGCGTTCCAGGTGAACACATTCGCCGGGTCATGAATACCCACGAACACTGTGCAGGCGTAGAACACGTTTCCGGGGGAGGCATCGGGATCGGAGACGAGTGCATAGACGAGGTGTTTGGTGACCTCCTGATCGGACAGGGAGACCCCGCAGCGGAGAGCGAAAGCGTGCACCTGCTTGAGCTTGGGCACGGACGGCCGGCAGAGGTGGATCAGCGCGACACATCGCTGGTCGATGGACGAGAAGAATCGGAAGCCTAAATGTCTCTTGATGGATAGCTTAGACAGCATTTAGGATGGGGACGTCATGGCGGACTGAGACTTAAAGAACTACGTAAAATATAATGACATAGCCCGAGGAAACCTTTGAGGATCTGTCGAAATGGCACGACCGGCACTCGACTAGATAACATGCGGAAGAGTTTTATGCATCATGTCGACGGAGAGACTGGTCGTGGTAGGTCGAGGGATTCGAGAGTACGACAACCATCGATGACGGCCTCGAAGTTCTCTGGCGAAGAAAGTCCTAACAAAAACAACGCAGGACAGTCACGTACTGCAGGAAGAACGCCTTCATTTTTCAGACCAAGTGATCAAAAAACATTCCGGGAGCACTGGAAATCGGCCACAGGAAGAAACTTCCGGGTAACATTCCCCAGCCATGCAAATCTACAAGCCCAGATGCCCAGAAACTTCTTAAAAAATCTTGGTGGGCGGCCGCCTAATGACCGTAGAAATCCCAATGATTGTAGGTGTTGCCTTCGTAGTGTATTTGGAGCAGCTATCCAAGGGATCAAAAGAGAGGTCATAGCCATTGAATCCACTGGCCGTGGCAACCTGCGGTCACCTCATTTCCTTGATCCTCTCTCATTTCTTTTCCAGGTCACTGCTCTTGAGAACAATGTTATAGCAATCACGTAGGTCGAGCGACTCGAGATGACGACAACCATCAAGAATAGCCTTCAAGCCCTTGTTCGTAAGCTTATTACCAATGAGGGTGAGATGCTGCAACCCCGGCATGTGTTTCGCAAAAGCAAAAGCCTCCTTGTCCGCATCCTTGTGAGGGTGTCTAGAATGCCCTTTAATAAATTTCAACGTAGTGAGATGAGGACAGTTCTGCCCAATAGCAACCAGAGCTTTCTCCGACAAGCAGCTGTAACAAGTTTCGAAAGTCTCCAGCAGTGTGAGTTTTGCAGCCATGTTACTTAATCCTTCATCTGATACCTCCAAGCAGTGGATCATTCGGAGACATCTAACCGGACAGCCACTAAAGAAGGTCATGAGATGGGGACACAAACTTATGATGAGAGACCCGGACATATCATTTAAAATATACGTGAACTCAGCCTCCGAAATCGAGCAGCTTCGAAAAGTTTTATGGCAGAGTTCGAGGTATTAAAGAAAATTAGACACCGAAATTTCATTAAGATTTCTACTGTTTGCTCGACCAAAGACTTCCGAGGTAATCCGTTGATCGGACCTATTCCTCCTTCAATAGCGAACGCGACTGTATGCGCGCCCTCCGGCCTAGCATACGCGTGGTGGTTCGGACGATCTGAGCATCCGGGCACTTTTCCCGCTAGCGGATTGCAACGATTTATAACGTAAAATTACTTCACAATTGGATCAGCCATAAATTGATTTACATTGATTGCTTAACATAAGTGATTATAAAGCAGATATCATTTCCATGAAACTGGTGAAAACTGACAGCACTTGGTATGAGTCTAATACCCCATCTAAATAAACCTTCTTTTTTATGTATCTCCCTCCAAAGGTACATCATCCGAGTATTTACTTGGAGATCACATCATTCAATCTCCAACGGCATTAGCTTATCAAGTGTTGTTGTTGTAAGGTCCAGTGTTAAAGTCATTTGTTTGACGTTCGATGTAAAAATATTCCAGTCACGATCGAAACTCGAAATCCGAATTCAATGTTGTTCGTGGCCGCATATTTCCAAAAAATCTCAAAGACAAAATGGCCATTTTTTTAACTATTTGTCCCGCTTTCGTTACTGAAGAAAGAACAAATACGATCCAAGTAATCCGGGAAGAAATCTCAAAAGAAAAATAGTTCTCGAAACTTTTACGAGTCTTGTCTGATAAAACTATATTACACATGGGGGTTCTTGTGTACATTGATAGCTTTTTCCGTTATAAGAGACGATCACATGCAAACCAACGTGAATGAAATCAAGTTAATTAATAACACATATATTTCATGAGTTTTTTAGTTTCGCTTTCTCAATGAATTTATATGAATTAAATTTAATGGTTTTCTATTTATGTACTTAGTAATGAACTGCTCCTTTCTAGTTCCAAGTAATATATCGTTTTTTTGTCTGTGTCCTGTCGGCCACCAAGAGATGTTAAGTTTCGCGCTTTTGGAGAGGGCATGGGCTCCTACCCCAAGTTATCGCGGCCGGGATTAGTCGCAACGTTGGCGTGTTTCATTAGATGGGAGTTGTTTATAGCTAATCGAAATTAGAGTTAGGCCGCCGTTTGCTTCTTCCCGACTTGGTGGCTCTCGGACTCCAGGCTTGGTGGCTCTTTGTCACCCTACATTGGGAATCTCAGCTTCCTCAGGATATTAAACCTCAACAACAACAGTTTTGCTGGCGAAATCCCCCCTGAAATTGGGAACTTGCGTCAGTTGACGGAGTTGCTCATGGATAATAACTCGTTCTCGGGTCAGCTCCCGGAGAACATCTCGGGCTGCACAACCCTACGAGTGATCTGGCTAGGAAACAGCAACCTTTTTGGAGAAATACCTCGTGGATTATCCGTTCTGTCGGAGCTTTAAGACTTCCTAGTCCACAAAAACCATTTCACAGGGAAGTTCCCTGCTTTCTTCAGGAACTTCTCCTCTCTGGAGTTCATTGGTGGAATGCAAAATGGTTTCACGGCCCCATCCCAGCATCTCTTGGGTGATTGCGAAGGTTGCAATGGATTAGTCTCGGACAAAACTACTTTTCCGGTACGATACCCGTCTCCATTTTCAACATAACCACTCTGATGGTAATAGGGTTCCCGATTAACAAACTCCAGGGAGGTCTCCCTCTGGATCTCGGAATCACTCTTCCCTATCTCCAGTTCTTCAATTTCGCTGGTAATCAGTTGACCGGACGTATTCCTCCTTCAATAGTGAACGCGACAAACTTACAGAGCCTACAGTTGTCCCAGAACAAATTCAGCTGATCGGTGCCGGCGTTAACCAGTTGGGAAACAGCACGTCGGGGGACTTGCAATTCCTCGAGTCCCTCAATTCCACTGAGCTATGGGTTCTGGATTTGGGGGGAAACAATTTCGGAGGTACGTTGCCTCAGTCTATAGGGAACTTATCTTCCAATTTGAACAAGTTGGTAATCTGGTTCAATCAGCTCACGGGGACCCTCCCTTCTACCATTGGAAATCTTCACAACCTGGAAGATCTACGTATCGGCTGGAACCCATTGACGGGTATGCTCCCAAGGAAATCGGTAACCTCCACAAGTTGAAGAACCTACAAGCACAGAACAGCGAATACTTCGGAGAAATCCCATCTTCTCTTGGAAATTTGACTATCTTGATACAACTGAGGTTGGCGGGGAACGGATTCAGCGGGAGTATTCCCATGAGCCTAGGAAAATGTCAAAACTTGATCTGTTTGGATCTCTCAATGAACAACCTGAGTGGAACTATACCAGCACAAATCTTGGGTATTCCTTCCTTATCATTATTTCTCGATTTATCTCAGAACAAACTAACCGGCACACTGCTAGAGGAAGTCGGCAATCTGAAGAACCTAGCAATATTAGACATGCATGGGAACAAACTATCTGGACAAGTTCCAAACGCTCTTGGTGGATGCACCAGCTTGGTGTTATTGCACATTGGGAATAATCTGTTTGAAGGCAACATCGCCACGTTTCTATCTCCTCAGAAAGGACTTCAACATCTAGACTTATCATAGAATAACTTCTTCGGCCGGATCCCGGAATTCTTAGGAGACTTCCAACTCACATACCTCAATCTATCTTTCAACCATCTCGGGGGTGAAGTTCCGAGTAAAGGAGTCTTCCTAAATACCACAGGGACCTCTGTCATGGGAAATTACAAACTGTGGCGGGATTCCAGCATTGAACTTTCCAAGATGTCCTACATCGAAACGGAAGCACGGAAGAAAAAACTTGTTGAAGATCCTCATCGCGGTCGCCGGTGGGATTGCATTCCTGTTTGTTCTGCTTTTGTCTCTCCGATATCCAGTGTAGATACGGGCGAAGTACAAAGTTCTCCTCGAGCGAGGACTCTCTTATATCCACCACTACCCTTGGGGTCTCCAATTCCTTGACCTCATAAGGTATTATGGACATGGTTGCGGTGTGAATCTGCTGTCTATCCCTTATGGTCTTGGACAGTTCTTCTCCATCTGAAGCCTTATACATCAATTTAGACTCCATATATTTTTTATATAGTCGATCGCCTTTGTGTGTTCGTGTAAAGCTTATTACTATTATAAAACTCCAAATTAAATTTATACCCTGGTTAACGTGTAAAGCTTATGTCATACAAAATGTAAAGAAAATTAATGAAACAAGTTGTTGTCCAAAGGTGTATAATTTATTTTGTAGAGTCCTAAAGCATATTCATGTATAATCTTCACCATTTTCTTTATCAAAATCCGATTTTCTCATATTAACAATTATAAAAACTCAGACAAACTTTTGGTTCGGTTCTACAGTTTCTTAACCTTTTCTCATATTATGGTGGTCGGATATGTAGAACCTTGATTGCAGAAGCATCAACATTCTGCTACTGCAGAAATCTTTTCAGGACTACATAGTCACATTCTAGATCAGCCTTTGGCTGGTTGCTCTCTCATCAAGCAGTTCACTTCGGGATCTGCTGTATAGAAGGGTTCAGTAACCTATAGAAATCTAACCTTACGCTGCTGAGTTCTATTAGTTATAAAAAGGCTAAAAAGGTTATTACACTAATTCACCCCCTTTTAGTGCCATTGTTACACCAACATGGAGTATTCCTGCTAGCCTCGGAAAATGTAAAAAGTTTATCAGTTTGGATATCTCTGAGAACAACCTGAGTGGAGCTATGCCAGCGCAAGTCTTAGGTATTTCTTCCTTATAAGACTTTCTTGATTTATCCCAGAACAAAGTAACAGGTGCACTGCCAGATGAAGTTGGCGATCTAAAGAACCTAGCAATATTAGCTACGAGCGAAAACAGACTGTCTGGAAAAGTCCCGAACACTCTCGGTGGCCAGCTTGGTGTCATTGGACATTGGGAATAATACGTTTGAAGGCAACATTACCGCGTTTCTATCTCCTCTGAAAGGACTTCAACATCTAGACTTATCACATAATAACTTCTCCGGTGGGATCCCAAAATTCTTAGGAGACTTCCAACCTCAATCTATCTTTCAACCATTTCGAGGGCGAAGTTCCGAATAAAGGAGTCTTTCTAAATGCCACAAGGGTCTCGGTCTTGGGAAATTACAAACTCTGTGGTGGGATTCCCGCATTGAACTTACCAAGATGCCCTACTTCAAAACTCAAGGGTGGAAGGAAAAGAATGTTGTCGAAAATCATCATCGTGATCGCCAGTGGGATTGGTGTCTTGTTTGTTCTGCTTTTGTTGCTTGCATCACATCGTTGCGTGAACAAAAAAAGAAGAAGGAACGTAAAGTCGCTGGCTGGGTTGGTTCCCAAACGCCCTTTTCAGCAAATTTCGTTCGAGGATATACTCGGGGCGACCGGTGGGCTCAATTAAGATAATTTGATCGGTGCCGGTGGTTTTGGTTCCGTGTATAAGGGAATCCTTGGTAATTTTGATAATGTTGTAGCCATTAAGGATCTCGACCTCTGAAATTGCGCAGCTTCGAAAAGTTTTATGGCAGAGTGTGAGGTATTAAAGAAAATCAGACACTGAAATCTCATTAAGATTTCTACTGTTTACTCGACCATCGACTTCTGAGGTAAAGATTTTAAGGCGCTTGTGTATGAGTACATGGAAAAGTGAAGCCTGAAAGATTGGTTGCATCCTAAAGTTACATCAGAGGGAGTATGCCAGAAGTTAAGGCATAGGCCGAGTATTGCCGTGGACTAAATAATTATCAATATTAAATTTTATTTAAATAAATATTTATAATTACATAAAATTAATACTTAATCGCGTCAAAATGAAGTATTTTTCACGGCAATCAATCTCCTTTGACCTCCAAAGTCAGTCAGTCATCGCTTGTTTACTTAACTTAGAAAAAGTCATTGAATATAACAAGAAGAAGCAAAGTGGACAGTCTGTGATGAGGCAAATGCAGTCTTGTCTGTAATTTTGACCCCCGGAGGAGACAACGTTGGTGTTGGGAAATTATTGATAATTTTGACCCCCGGGAGGAGGAAAAGTTTTCTTCTTGTCTGTAATCTCCTCCATAGTCATCGCGTCTACTTTTCAAACATTAAAACAAATATTAGTAAATGAAGACATATTTATATATAAAAAGATGCGCCTTGAGATTTTTAGTCCAGTGGAAGTGGAAAGTTACTTACCATCTATCTATCCAACTAAACATAATTATGGGTTCATTACAATCCCCCTCTGCTTTCATGACATTATTATATTATTCACTTGTCACCTCCTGTTTTCTCCCTCCCTGGGTTACGTTTGTTGTCCAGGGAGCAGCAGTGGCTATGGGCAACGACACCGACCGGGCTGCGTTGCTCGAGTTCAGGGGCTGCATACCTGACGACCCCGACGGGGTACTCATCTCGTGGAATGACACCGTCCACTTCTGTCATTAGCCTGGCATAACTTGCAGCAGGAGACGTCCCCGCGTTACAGAATTGTTGCTCCCGGGCTCCAAACTGGGGGGCTCCTTGTCACCCTACATTGGGAATCTCAGCTTCCTCAGGATATTAAACCTTAACAACAACGGTTTTGCGGGCGAAATCCCCCCTGAAATCGGGAACTTGAGTCGGTTGACAGAGTTGCGCATGGATAATAACTCTTTTCAGATAATCAATTCCCTCAATTCCACCGAGCTGTGGTTTCTGGATTTCAGTTTAAACAATTTCGGAGGTACGTTGCCTCGGTCAATAGGGAACTTATCTTCCAACTTGAACAACAGCAATTACTCAGGGGAAATCCCATCTTCTCTTGGAAATTTGACTATGTTGACGAAATTGACGTTGTGAGGGAGCGGATTCAATGGGAATATTCCCGCTAGCCTTGGAAAATGTCAAAAATTGATCAGTTTGGATCTCTCTGAGAACAACCTGAGTGGAGCTATACCAGCGCAAGTCTTTAGGTATTTCTTCCTTATCAGACTTTCTTGATTTATCCCAGAACAAATTAACAGGCGCACTGCCAGATGAAGTTGGCGATCTAAAGAACCTAGCAATATTAGCTGTGAGCGGAAACAGACTGTCAGGAAAAGTCCCGAATACTCTTGGTGGGTGTACCAGCTTGGTGTCATTGGACATTGGGAATAATACGTTTGAAGGCAAAATCACCCCGTTTCTATCTCCTCTGAAAGGACTTCAACATCTAGGCTTATCACATAATAACTACTCCGGTTTGATCCCGAAATTCTTAGAAGACTTCCAGCTCGAATACCTCAACCTATCTTTCAACAATTTCGAGGGAGAAGTTCCGAATAAAGGAGTCTTCCTAAATCCCATGGGGGTCTCGGTAATGGGAAACTACAAACTCTGTGGCAGGATTCCAGCATTGAACTTACCATTCTGCCCTACTTCTAAACTGAAGCGTGGAAGGAAAAAAATGTAGTCGAAGATCCTCATCGCGGTTGCCAGTGGCATTGCTTTCCTGTTCGTTCTGCTTTTGCTGCTTGCATCTCATCGTTACATGAACAGAAAAAGGAGGAGAAACGTGAAGTCACAGTCTTGGTTGGTTCCCAAAGGCCCATTTCCACAAATTTCGTACGAGGATATAATCAGGACGACCAGTGGACTCAATCAAAATTACTTGATCGATGTCGGCGGTTTTGGTTCCGTGTATAAGGGGATCCTTGGAGATTTTGATAATGTGGTAGCCATTCGGTTTCTCGACCTCTGAACTCGAGCAGCTTCAAGGAGTTTTATTGCAGAGTGTGAGGTATTGAAGAAGATCAGACACCGAAATCTCGTTAAGATTTTTACTGTCTACTCGACCATCGACATCCGAGGTAATGATTTTAAGGCGTTTGTGTATGAGTACACGGAAAATGGAAACCTAGAAGCTTGGCTGCATCCTAAAGTTACACATGAGGGAGTGTGCCGGAAGTTAAGTTTAAGGCACGGGCTTAGTATTGCCATGGTGATTGCATATGCTATGGAGTATCTGCATCACGAGTGTGACGAGCCGGTGATTCATTGTGATTTGAAGCCGAGCAATGTTCTCCTGGATATGGAGATCATAGCAAAGGTCGGTGATTTTGGACTCACGAGAATTCTCTCTGCCGGTGATGTTTTTGTGCAAGTAAGCTAGACCAGAGTGAGAGGGACGGCCGGCTACAATCCTCCAGGTGCGTGAATTTTAATGTAAATGTGGTTTTGATATTTGTTAGCTCATACTCAGTAGTATAGGCCGTTTAACGTGAAATGTTGTAGACTACGGAATGGGAAGGCAAGTGTCGAGGGAAGGTGATGTTTACCGTTTTGGAATTCTTCTGCTGGAGATGTTTACGGGAAAGAGGCCGACCGACGACATGTTCCAGGATGCTTGGAACATCCGAAGCCATTGTGAGGCCGGGTTGCCAGAAAGAGCGGGAGAAGTAGCAGACCCTTGTATGTTTCTAAATGAGTTTGGAGTAGGATCGAGCGCTCGCGCTCCGCGAAGGATTCTAGAATGCCTGGTGAAGTAGTTCGAATTCAGAGTCGCGTGTTGTAGCGTGTCGCCGGGACAAAGGATGGACATCCGGGTGGCTGCAGCGAAACTAAGATCCCTCATATCTCTGGTGGACTGAAGCTCCGTATCCTGAATACGTCTAAGATGTAGTCGTCTAAGACTACCAAATATGATTTGTCTAAGCATTTCGATGCCTTCCGCACTAATTCACAGGCCAGTAGTTTGACGATGCTGAAAATGGAAATGGATCGATTCCAACACCGTCGAATGATTCATCCCTCTCCTCCGCACCGATCAGACATACTCCAAATTGAAAATGCAGGAAATCAATCACCCACACTAGCTTAGAACAACGCAATTAGATCCTCCAACGACAGCGCCGTGACGGGGGATCACTCCAGACCTTCCACAGTGTGCTTCTGGGCAAGACTTGATGATCTCGACGGCACTGAGCTTGAGGAGTATTACAACGAGGACCCTAAGCCAAAGTAGGAAACCTACCTAAACTTGAAAACCTCGAAATCCTCACGCGAATTTATCACTCACTGAATTTGAAACCTACCTAAACTTGGCGTAACCAGCCAAATGAAGCCTAAACCAGGTCATGAGACGCGGGTAGTTCTTCCCAATAGCATTCAGACAGTTTCCCTCTAATAATACTCGAAAGTCTCTAGAAATGACAGTCCCGGAGCTGCATATACATTACAGACAATGCACCACCCGGAGACGTGTGAGCTTGCCGGAGTCCGGTAAGGCAGAGACAGGGCACAGAGGCGGAGGGGAGTGGTGAAGGAAATCTACCATTCTCAAAATTGGGAAAAGAAGCAGTTAAAATCCTCGGATAAGACTGGATTAGGGATTCGAACTGAAAGGAGACTAGGAATGTATCTGGTCGGACCAAAACACAGAATGAACCTCACACGAAATAGTCATCACATGGTGGCCACCTCAAATCCTTGATCCTCGCGCATTTCTTAGCCAGGTCACCACGCGTGAGGTCGATTCCAACGACTACGCCTAGGTCGATCGACTCGAGATGTGGACAACCATCGAGAAAAGCCCCTAGGCAGTTGTTTGTGAGCTTGTTGCCATAGAGGGAGAGGCTACGCAACCCGGGCATGTGCTTCGTTCAAACTCACCCGAGACTAAAGAATTATCAATATCAAATTTTATTTAAATAAAAATAAATCATATTTGATATTTATAATTACATAAAAATAATACTTAATCGGAAATAATGCGAGTTTATTGGACCGCGCCATAACATTATTATTTTTTTTGTCATTCCAATTAAGTCCCCTAGCTTTCTGATTAATTCCAATAATCCCACACGCGTCTCGGATTAGGATGCTCTCCATTTCATAAGTAACGGAGAATCTCTATTTTAAGGACATCTCTTTTTAATCCAACGTTTGTTTTTAATTTTAGTATTATAAAATTACTTAATATATTAAGAATTTAATAATAAGCAACATCGTCCTCCTTTGCATTTCTAATAATCCCATCTCTCTTGGACATGGAAAAAGCAAAGGAAAACGAAGATGACGTGGAAAGATGAACAAGCAGGCAGTTAATAAGAGATGTTTGTTAGAGAGAGAGAGACTTGTTTAAGTAATAGACAGAGAGACACGGCATGCTTTGTACATTGTTTTTAGCCATGAGTCAGGAAAGAATTTCTATTTATGAATCATCATCAAAATTTATGAAAATTATTTCTTTCAGATTTGATTCCATGTTGCGTGCTGATTCTAGTCTATAAGAATTAATGGTGGTCAATTTGTAATAATAATAATAATCATCATCACATTTCGGATTTGATACCCAATGTCCATATAAATTAGCAATACCTTTTGCTCAATTTATATTAAACACCTATTCCATTGCAATGGCTTCCATCCCTGCGAAAACAATTCTCATCGTTCTAGTAGTGATGTTGGCTATGAAAGTGGATGGATACTCGTTGCAGTGTCGCATCAATTGTCACCTCCAGTACATCTTATCGGGATATCCCGAGGTCCCCGTGGCATATTGCGTCTACAAGTGTCTGCAGTCTCCGATCTCCGAACCTTCCGATGACCCTCTTAAGATACCTATCATTAGATGTGATATCGATTGCGTCAAGTCTAATTGCCTCTCTTTTTCAGGTAAGATATATACCTTTTTCATATATGAACCGGTTAATCGTGCTCAAGTCTTTGCTAACCCTTTGTGTTTTTATACAGATATCAAGGGGATTAAACCATGCGTCAGGTCATGCACCAGCAAATGTGTGTAGAACGTTGTATTTTGCAAGTTTCAAATATTCTCCTCAAATAATAATATGCAGAAACTTTTCTTATTCCCAATAAGTATGGGTAGAATGTTGTGCTTAATCTTCCCAAATAAGAATGCGTTTTATTTTTTTTAATTACTTAGAAAAAATAATAAATTAAAAGAAAGATGATATGATGATGATGAAAAAATTCATAGATATCCAAAAACATAATAAAAGGAAAAAAAACTAAAATATTCACTCAAATAAGACTGTAAAAATAAAAATATTAATGGCAGCCGTTCACAGCCTTGGATGGATCATTTCTGCCCATGTCTCTCATATGTCAACTCGGTTGCGTAACAACTCCATTCATTCAATTGGAATTGAATCATCCCATCGTCACCCATTTATTTCTGGCACCTTTATCAACATCCGACTCATATGGTACGTAGAACAAGTCGATTTCTTAGTATAAGAACTAAAAGTAACCACTCTATTTCTAGGTATGTTCCGAGGCCTTGAGTATGTTCATAGGCTCATGCCAATTTAATGGGTCCAAATTTTCAGTAAGAGAGAGGGCATGCTAATGGTTTAGGATCAATATCTACTACATAATTTGAATGTGTTATAATTGCCAGGTCAGATTAGGGGTGTTAATGAGCGTGGCCGGCTCGCGAACTATATCCGACTTGGCTCGTTTCTTGGGCCGAGCTCGGCTCGACATAATTCAAACTTTGACATGGTTCGGACTCGAACTCGGGTCTTATTTTTTCAAATTTAAGCAGGGCTCGGGCTTATTTATTAACCCGACAAATTATCCGACCCGGCTCGATAATTTTTATAATAAATATATAATTAAATAAAACCCGACAAACAATCAGATTTAATTCTTGTACTTGCACTTAGGCGGGCACTCTATTTTCAACAAGTAAGAATAACAAAAAGTAGAGATGAATTCTTCTGATCGTTTTTTTTAAATATATATACATAATAAGATGGTGGTGGTAATATATGTGTTGTTTTGTTCTGAATTCCTTGTTGGCTAGAAGTCTTATTATAATTTCTGTTGCACCCATATATTTTAGAAATTTATTAATTTAACTAAAAATTTTTTAATCGTATTAATTTTTGGCCCGTGCAGCAGGACATCCACTTAGGTACGTTGCCTCGGTCTATTGGGAACTTATCTTCCAATTTGACTATGTCGACCAAACTGTCGTTGGCGGGGAATGGATTCAGTGGGAGTATTCCCGCAAGCCTCGGAAATATGTGCACGGGAACAGTGAAAGGTCCTACCGCTTGAGGAATGTTCTGAAGTACTGGGAGAAAAGAAACAAATTAGGGTTACTTGTTAACACATTACCAAGGAGGGAAACCTTCGTCGAACCATCTCCTTCTCACCAACCGTCCTTATTAGGACTTCGACCATGAGCATTTCCAACCCACTAACACAACAAATACTCGGAACACTCACTTATCAATCATCTCCGATGGTTTGAACGGCTCATTAGCCTAATTTACGCAATGACCGAGGTTCCTCCTATCAACCCGGAAGAATACCTCACCGATAATCGGAAACCGAATAAATCACCCTCATTCTTCGAGGGAAACCGGTCATTCATCATTCGTAAGGGCCGAGAACCCTCCCTTAAGTTCCAAGGGCGGAAATTCCCTTCCCTTCCAAACCAACACACCCACAACACTACACATGCATCAACAAACTTCCACATGCATCATACATCTAAGGCGACTGGAATTTTATGGCTAATAAGGAACACAAGAGAGGAGGGAAGAAAGGGTTGTACCTTGTGCTTGTGTCCCTGCCCAATTCCATCAACTCCCTCCTCCTTCGCAAGACTTCGCCTCGAGGCAACTTTGCTTGAGAATCCGTCTTGGTCGCACCTCCCTTTCTCCTTCTGCTCCCGGGCGTGAGAAGGTACTGTCTTCGTATCAATTTCTTTCTTTTTCTTTTCCCCCTTCCCCACATCAAGATGAAATTGAACTTTATTTCTTTCATTTCTCTTCTTGTTCTTCACGTGTGACACAAGTGGGGAATATTATTTCTCCCGAGTCCACCCGTCCCCTCCTCATCAATTTCTTGAGCCACAGTCTTCCCACTTGAGAGATCAAAATTGATTCAAGGGCCTAATTTCACTCCTTAGTCAAATGGTCTATTCAAATCAACGGTGGATAATAATAAAAAAAAAAAACTTTTTTTTTTCTTTTCCTCTCTCAAGTGAATCAAAGAAAGGTACTAGGGAATCATCGAAAGGTAACCAAATTCTTCTCATTCTCATGTAATTTTTTCAAGTGTACGTGTAATGTTATGGGAGGGAGAAAATTCTCTTATGCCCTCCCACTTCGGGAGTACTTTCAACGTGGTGCGATCTAGTATTCTCTCCGTACTTAGAATTTCGATCCGTATGCTTATTCGTTATGCGTCGTCCACGCATTGGTTCTATAAACATGCATTCTAGAGCTTCACTCAAGCGCTCGTAAGTACATATACTTCGTTCCATCGTGAACGTACATTCGCAATACATGTTCCAGCATTCCCAAGGGTCTTATTTACATATATATATAAAGGTTCGGGATGTTACAAACAGACTGTCTGGACAAGTCCCGGAAACTCTAGGTGGATGCACCAGCTTGGTGTCATTGGACATTGGCAATAATATGTTTGAAGGAAACATCACCACGTTTCTATCTCCTCTGAAAGGTCTGCAAGAACTAGACTTATTACAGAATAACTTCTCTGGCTGGGTACCGAAATTCTTAGGAGACTTGCAGCTCACATACCTCAATCTATCTTTCAATCATTTCGAGGGAGAAGTTCCGAATAAAGGAGACTTCCTAAATGCCACGGAGGACTTGGTAATGGGAAATTACAAACTCTGTGACGGGATTCCAGCATTGAACTTACCATTATGTCCTACTTCTAAACTCAAACATGGAAGGAAAAAAATGTTGTCGAAGATCCTCATCGCGATTGCCAGTGGGATTGCTTAAATGTTCATTCTGCATTTCCTGCTTGCATCGCATCGCTGCATGAACAGAAAAAGGAGGAGAAACGTGCGGTCGCAGTCTAGGTTTGTCCCCAAAGGCCCAATTCCACAAATTTCGTACGAGGATATAATCATGGCGACCAGTAGGCTCAATCAAAATAACTTGATTGGTGTTGGTGGTTTTGGTTCCGTGTATAAGGGGATCCTTGGAAATTCTGATAATGTTGTAGCCATTAAGGTTCTCAACCTCCGAACTCGAGCAGCTTCAAAGAGTTTTGTGGCAGAGTATGAGGTATTGAAGAAGATCGGACATCGAAATCTCTTTAAGATTTCTACTATCTGCTAGACCATCGACTTCCGAGGTAATGATTTTAAGGCGCTTGTGTATGAGTACATGGAAAATGGAAACCTAGAAGATTGGCTACATCCTAAAGTTACACACGAGGGAGTGCGCCGGAAGTTAAGTTTAAGGCACGGGCTTAGTATTGCCATGGACATTGCATATGTTGTGGAGTATCTGCATCATGATTGTGATATGCCGCTGATTCACTGTGATCTGAAGCCAAGCAATGTTCTCCTGGACTCGGATATGACAGCACACGTCGGTGATTTCGGCCTCACTAGAATTCTCTCTGTTGATGATGTTGTTGTTCAAGTCAGCTCGACGGGAGTGAGAGGGACAGTCGGCTACAGCCATCCAGGTGCGTCGATTTTATGTAAATGTGGTTTCCAATAATTGTTAGCTTGTACTCGTAGTATAGGTCATTTAATACGAAATATTTGTAGAGTATGGAATGGGAAGCCAAGTGTCGAGGGAAGGCGATGTTTACAGCTACGGAATTCTTCTGCTGAAGATGTTTACCGGAAAGAGGCCGACCGACAACATGTTCCAGGATGCGTGGGACATCCGAAGCCACTGCGAGGCTGTGTTGCCGGAAAGCTTGGGCGAAATAGGAGACCCTCGTCTGTTTTAAATGGGTTTGGAGAAGGATCGATCGCCCGTGCTCCGCGAAGGATTCTAGAATGCCTAGCGAAGGTGTTTGAAATCGGAGTCGCATGTTGTTGTGGGTCGCCTGGAGAAAGGATGGACATCCGCATGGCCGCTGGGAAACTACGATCCATCAAATCTCTGGTGGGCTGAAGCTCCGAATCCAGAATACCAGCCTGATGGATTGTATCCCCGACTGGTTGTATGTTTTGTGGTGGTAGCTGAAATAACTCAATCCCATTATTATCTCCATCTATTTCCCACCTGAATGAATGAAGGATGATGCTCTGTTTATATCAAATCTTGTGTTTTGTTCATCAAATTGATTTCTATCATTCTTCTTTGTCCTAATTGATTAAGGGGTAAATTAAACATTTGAAACATTGACATGCTTCATTATTATTTACCTTATTAAGCATAATACTATTAATATGAGTTAAATACATTCTAATTATGTTTGTGGGGTCCTAACAATATCACCCAATAGTAAGTTACAAATTATTCTATGCATGATAAGTATTTTTGTGTTCCTGGATAAAGAGCACAAGTTCCCCCTTACCAGTAATCCTTGCAAGAGCACGTGCCGCCGTTGAAATGGTGAAACCGGCTTCGATCCCGGACGATGATCTCCCTTCCATAGATCTTCTATATGAGCTTCATCGCCAGGTGACAATCTGCGCAGATTCGCAGATTCTTCACCACCCTTATCGGGACTCCTGCACCCGTGTTGATGAGCATGAAAGCCACGGCTATCTTCTCTCTGTGATAGGACAGTGCGAACTCCTTCTCCTCGACCTCAATATCGACAAACACGTTCCTCGTATGAGGGACGTACCCTTCTATTCTCAAGGAATTCGTGATCTCGGCGAGCTTCACGTAAATTGACTCGCTCTGAGGATGAGATTTGTCACCCACTATGAACTCGTGAATCTGGTTCCCTAGTTCAACGAGGCTGTGGCCGGGAAACTACTTTGGGAGCATGACGTGGAGAGACGGACTTTATTTGGTCAGGATTCCTATTGATGTGAGGATGGTGACAAGATCGCTATTTTCGACGCCACCCTGAAGCATACATACACTAATATTCTCACAATAACAGCCACTTAGAAAACGTTTATACAAGCTGAATATCCTTAAAATAATTTATTGGAAGTGTGCAGACAATAACATTCTGCAGTGATGTGTTTTGTGAATTCTAATGCCGTATGGATTGGTCCGTGTATTCCGTTTTGGTACTGTCCCTGGAGTTATTGCAGAATCTCCACTGGCTGATAAGATTTTGCTTGGGGTATCTCCTCAACCTTGTAGGTTGAGTCGAGTTTGTTCCCTTCCGGTCAAAGGAATCGAGACCAGCGAGATTAAGCAATATCTTGTGCTAAGGCCTTCATAGGCTCATGCCAGTTTAATGGACCCATAATTTTCAGTAAGAATATCTGCATGGCCCAATGCCTCCTCGCCGACTTGTCGATTCTGTCAACGGACAAAGGAACCAAGAACTTGAAGACGTAATAGCCCCTTCCTTTGGTTATTTTATATCCATGGACTTGAAACATTCTGCTTTTGTTTGACAAACCTTCACGGAGGAGGCACAACATCGACTCAAACTGGTTGATGTTCATAGAGTCTCCAACCAGCAATAGCCTCTTACCTCGTAGTTGGCGATCTTAAGAGCCTAGCGATATTAGAGGTGAATGGCAACAGACTGTCTGGACAAGTCCCGAACACTCTATGCGGATGCACCAGCTTGGTGTCTTTGGACATTGGGAATAATCTGTTCGAAGGCAACATCTCTGCGTTTCTATCTCCTCTGAAAGGACTTCAAAAGCTAGACCTATCCCATAATCACTTCTCCGGTGAGATCCCGAAATTCTTCTGAGATTTTCGGCTCGCATACCTCAATCTATATCCTTCAACCATTTCGAGACAGAAGTTCCAAATAAAGGAATCTTCCTAAATGCCATAGGTATCTCGGTCATGGGAAATTACAAACTTTGTGGCGGGATTCCATCATTGAACTTACCAAGCTGTTCTACTTCTAAACGGAAGTGGGGAAGAAAGACCTCGTTGAAGATCATCATCGCAGTTGCCGGTGGGATTGCTTTCCTGTTTGTTCTGCTTTGGTTGCTTGCATGGCATCTTAGCATAAAGAGGAAAAGGAGAAATATAAAGTCGATGTCTGGGTTGGTACCCAGAGGCCCTTTTCCACAAGTTTCACACGAGGTTACTGGTAGGGTCAGTCAAAATAACTTGATCGACGCCGGTGGTTTTGGTTCTGAGTATTGCCGTGGACATTGCATGTGCTGTGGAGTACTTGCATCACGAGTGTGAGACATAACGGTGATTCACTGCGATTTGAAGCTTAGCAATGTCCTCCTGGATGCGGAAATGACAGCAAGAGGAGCAGTAAAAAAAAGTCAATGGACTTAATAATTGGTCGGATGCCCATTGACTTTAGTACTTGGTCTTTCTTCGGGCTTTGTACAATTTTAGTACAAATGTATGGGGTTTGTACTAAAAAAAGTCAAATGGAGTTAGAGAAATGTACCAACAGTAAAATTTTAGTAGTTTACTAATTCAAGATATCTTTTAGGATTGAATTAGTACAGTAGTTTTTCGGTTATAAAATTAAGGAAGCTAGGTTCAAGGTTCCACTGTCCGGAAACTACTCAACCGAAACTTGATGCCCGATAGCCACCACCCGTATATTTTAGAAATTATTAATTTAAACTCCTCCGGTTGGATCCCGAAATTCTTAGGAGACTTCCAGCTCGATTACCTCAACCTATCTTTCAACCATTTCGAGGGAGAAGTTCCGAATAAAGGAGTCTCCTAAATGCCACTGGGTCTCGATCATGGGAAATTACAAACTCTGTGGCGGGATTCCAATATTGAACTTAACAAGCTGTCCTACTTCTAAACTGAAGCGTGGAAGAAAAAAACTGTGGTTGAAGATCCTTGTAACTGTTGCCAGTGGGATTGTTATCCTGTTTGTTCTGCTTTTGTTGCTTGCCTGGCATCATTGCATGAACAGAAAAAGAAGAAGGAACTTGAACTCACAGTTCAGGTTTGTTCCCAAAGACCCTTTTCCACAAATTTCATACGAAGATATAATCAGGGCGACCGAGGGGATTGATCAAAATAATTTGATCGGTTCCGGTGGTTTCGGTTCCGTGTATAAGGGGATTCTTGGAAATTATGATAATGTGGTAGCCATTAAGGTTCTCAACCTCCGAACTCGAGCAGCTTCTAAGAGTTTTGTGGCAGAGTGTGAGGTACTGAAGAAGACTAGACACTGAAATCTCGTTAAGATTTCTACTGTCTGCTCGACAATCGACTTCTGAGGTAATGATTTTAAGGCGCTTGTGTACGAGTACATGGAAAAAGGAAGCCTGGAAGATAGGCTGCATCCTAAAGTTATATCTGAAGGAGTGCGCCTGAAGTTAAGTTTAAGGCAGATGCTTAGTATTGCCGTGGACATTGCTTGTGCTGTGGAGTATCTGCATCACGAGTATGACATAACGGTGATTCAGTGCGATTTGAAGGCAAGCAATGTCCTTTTGGATGCAGAGATGACAGCGCACGTCGGTGATTTCGGCCTCACGAAAATTCTCTCTGCCGATGATATTGTTGTGCAAGTAAGCTTAATGGGAGTGAGAGGGACAGTCGGCTACAGCCCTCCAGGTGCATGAATTTTTACATAAATGTGCTCTTGGATGTTTGTTAGCACGTACTCAGTAATATAGGTATTTTAACATGAAATATTGTAGAGTACGGAATGGGAAGTCAAGTGTCGAGGGAAGGCAATGTTTACAGGTTTGGCATTCTTCTGCTGGAGATGTTTACGGGAAAGAGGCCGACCGACGACATGTTCCAGGATGCTTGGAACATCCGAAGCCATTGTGAGGCCGCGTTGTCGGAAAGAACGGGAGAAATAGCAGACCCTTGTCTATTTCTAAATGAGTTTGGATCTGGCAGCGAATCTGGCTCTTCAAATCTCTGCAATAAGAAACTTATCGGATCCCGTTGGTACATCAACGGACTCCTTGCAGAGTTCGGCCCACCTTCAAACACATCCGAGTTCTTTTCCCCTAGAGACGCAGTAGGACACGGGACACATACCGCGAGCACAGCAGCAGGTTCGGTGGTGAGCAATGTGACCTTTGAAGGAGTCGGCACAGGAAATGCACGTGGAGGTGCCACACTGGCTAGACTAGCCATCTACAAGGTCTGATGGAAGATGTTCGGTGGAGGAGTATGCACAACCGTTGACGTCCTGAAGGCCTTTGACAACGCGATCCACAACGGAGTCCATGCCTTATCGTTATCACTTGGGCCAGGGCAAGACATAATTGAAACTGAGGAATTAGACGGAATTGCAGTCGGTTCCTTGCATGCCGTCATGGAGGGAATAACTGTTGTCTGCGCCGCGGGGAACTCCGGACCGTCCCCTCAGTCCGTTATGAACATGGCCCCCTGGATCATCACGGTTGCCGCAGGTACTATGGACTGAGCATTCCAGGCACCCATTTCTCTCGGAAACAGTGAAACCGTTTGGGTAAGTAGGATTTTTTTGCGAAGCTTTGTTTTTAATATCCCTTTTATGAATTGTGTAAAGCTGACACAATTCAATCGTCTGAAGGGACAAGCCATTTACACTGGAAAGCCGATCGGCTTTGAGAGCTTGACCTTCGTGCCAGACTTCTTGGCATATGAAAATGACTCCACCTCTGCTCGGTAAATAAGCAAAAGGTCATCATCCATTTTATATCTGAAATTTTTTTAGTTCTTTCTCATATCCGCAATTCCATTTTCTTTCTGAGGTTGCCAAGGATCCTGAAGATGACGTGGACACATTGTTCCATGACTTCTCCCTCATCCAAGTGGACTATGAGATCGGCGCCCGCATCCTACACTACATAGGATCCGAAAGGTCCCCGACCATGAAGCTTAGCCCAAGCAGGACGCTCATCGGCAAATCCATCACTCCCAGGGTAGCATTTTTCTCTTCTAGGGGGCCGAACTATGTTGCCCCAGCAATCCTTAAGGTGAGACCTGCCCTCATTCAATCGAACATGCATTACAGAACATTCATTCAATCTTCCTGCTGCACAGCCGGACATCACGGCTCCAGGAGTGAACATTTTAGCTGCAGTTCCTTCAATTCACGACAAAGCTGACAACGGGTATGCTATATTATCAGGGACATCAATGTTCACCCCGCATGTAGCAGCAGGGATCGTCGCTATCCTCAAGTCCCTGCATCCAGATTGCTCCCCAGGGGCAATTAGGTCAGCCATGGTCACAACAGGTAATTTGATTGCCTATAGTTGTTATTGTCAGACTGGTTGTTCCTATTGATCCAGGGTAATGTCTATGTTGCGGCAGCCATAGACATCATCTCATTTCTATCACCTCTGAAAGGACTTCAATATCTAGGCTTATCACAAAATAAATTCTCGGGGGATCCCGGAATTCTTAGGAGACTTTGAGGTCACATACCTCAATCTATCTTTCAATCATTTCGACGGCGAAGTTCCGAGTAAAGGAGTCTTCCTAAATGCCACAGGGATCTCTGTAATGGGAATTACAAACTCTGTGGCGGGATTCCAGCATTGAATTTACCAAGATGTCCTACATCGAAATGGAAACATGGAAGGAAAACCATGTTGAAGATCATCATCGCGGTCCCCGGTGGGATTGCTTTCCTGTTTGTTGTGCTTTTGTTGATTGCATCGCGTTGTTGCATGGACAGAAAAAGAAGAAGAAACGTAAAGTCGCAGCCTGGGTTGGTTCCCAAAAGCCCTTTTCCAAAAATTTCGTATGAGGATATACTCGGGTTTACCGGTGGGCTCAATCAAGATAACTTGATCGGTGCCGGTGGTTTTGGTTCTGTGTATCAGGGGATCCTTAGTAATTCTGATAATTTGGTAGCCATTAAGGTTCTCGACCTCCGAAATCGAGCAGCATCGATAAGTTTCATGGCAGAGTGCGAGGTATTAAAGAAGATCATTCATCGAAATCTCGTTAAGATTTCCACTATCCGTTCCACCATCGACTTTCGAGGTAATGATTTTAAGGCGTTTGTGTACGTGTACATGGAAAAAGCAACCCTAGATTGGCTGCATCCTAAAATCACTTTTTGATTCGGAATCTTTTTGTTACTAATTCTTATACTAGATATAAAAAAAATACCATATGCTAAAAAAAAGTTTATTTCTGTTTTACAGGTATTGGCCTGATTAATTCCAATAATTCCACACGCATAGGCCTCTGTTTCCTTTACTCGACCATACCCACCCCGATTTGTGAGGATATTTAGTTCAAAGTAATATATTTTTTTAAATAAAAAGAAGAAAAATCTAATTCATTGCAACAAACTTAACCAAACGTAGGACCCACTTCACCCATATATTATAGAAATTCTACTTAAATTTTTTTAACTTCATGGTAAGTTTATCCTTTTTTCTAAAAAAAATCCATCTCATATAAATTTTTGACCCGTCCAAAAAGGTGACAGGAGTCAAAAGTCATTAAGAAGTCGACGAGATGGAAAACAGTGAGAATCAAGAGGGCAGTATTTTTCACGGTAATCTTCTTGTGACTCCAAAGTCAATTCTACTTAGAAAAAGTCATTGAATAACAAGATGCAAAGTGGACTCTTGTGATGCGGCAAAGGCAGTCTAGAAAATTATGGGGTTCCTCCTCTGCTTTTAGATTCTCTATTTATACGAGAAAAAATAAAAAAACTTTCGAGAAGAGATGAAGCAAGCGGCTACCGTCCCACTCACGGGGCGATGCTGCTTTTATTACGAATTTTTGACATTTTTTTAATAATATAGTACTAAACAGTACTATTGATTAGTAAAGCTTAATAACGGGACCGTGGGCTTAGTAAAAGTTTAGTATTAATGTATATGCTTTTACTAAATTCCGCAATGGATCAGTAAAAATGCACAAAAGTATGTCCGGTAATGATTTCTCATTAAGATTTCTACTGTCTGCTCGATCATTGACTTCCGAGGTAATGATTTTTAAGGCGCTTGTGTATGAGCACATGGTAAAGGGAAGCCTGGAAGATTGGCTGCATCCTAAAGTTACATCCAAGGGAGTTAGCCGGAAGTTAAGCTTGAGGCATAGGCTGAGTATTGCCGTGGACATAGCTTGTGCTGTGGAGTATCTGCATCACGAGTGTGACGTGCCTGTGTTTCACTGCGATTTGAAGCCAAGCAATGTCCTCCATGATGCGGAGATGATAGCAAAGGTCGGTGATTTCGGGCTCACGAGAATTCTATCTGCCAATGATGTTGTTGTGCAAGTAAGCTCGACGGGAGTGAGAGGCACAGTCGGCTACAGCCCTCCAGGTGCGTGAATTTTCATGTAAACGTGGTTTTCGATAATTGTTAGCTCGTTCTCAGTAATATAGGCGGCTTAACACGAAATATTGTAGAGTATGGAATGGGAAGCCAAGTGTCGCGGGAAGGCGATGTTTACAGTTTTGGGATTCTTCTGCTGGAGATGTTTACGGGAAAGAGGCCGACCGATGACATGTTCCAGAATGCTTGGAACATCCGAAGCCATTGCAAGGCCGCATTGCCAGAAGAGCGGGAGAAGTAGCAAACCCTTGTCTGTTTTTAAATGAGTTTGGAGTAGGATCGAGCGTCCGTGCTCCAAGAAGGATTCAAGAATGTCTAGCGAAGATGTTTGAAATCGGAGTCGCATGTTGTAGTGAGTCGCCAGAAGAAAGGATGGACATCCGCGTGGCCGCAGCAAAACTAAGATCCATCAAATCTATGGTGGGCTGAAGCTCCGGATCCCGAATACTGCTCAGATGTAACGTAGTCGTTGAGATTCGAACCCAGACAAAATGTACGTTTGCTGGTGGTAGCTGAAATAGCTCGACTCCAGTTATTATCTATTTGCCACCCTGAATCTGAATCATATGATGCTCTGTTTATCTCAAATCTTCATCAAATTGGTGTCTTAAAAGAGCAAATGTAAAGCTCAACCGGTTGCAATCAGATTTAGATATATATTCCAAATTGTTATTGTTGACAAGATTTTGATGATGAGTCAAACAGCAGGTTTGACCTGCTATGACTTTACAGAAGCTGAAACCTCCTGTAACGAAGATACGCTTCGTAAGAGAGGAAAAATATCACGAAAATATTTTCTTCACCCTCCAAGGATCATTTCAGATCAAGAGACGTGATTAGAGAATATTTCCATAAATAGATATTTCAATAATAAATTATTTATTAATTAATTATTGATTATCTTAATTAAATTATTAATTCAAAAAGAGAATATTCTTAAGAATATTATTTGGATTAATATTTCGTCCAGATACAATGTTTTACTTGTCTGGAACGAATCAATTATTTTTTTGGGAATAAATCGTTGATTATTTCCTTATATAGAAGGTCAAGTTGCTGTTACTGGCCGAACCTTCTGTAATGCATTATCTGGGGATTTAATTGTCAAAATAAGACAAAATTAAATCTGGAGGTTCCAACCAGATATTTGCACGACCCCATCATCATATTTCTCAAGTTGGAAACAAAATATTCTTTCTTTCCAACTATAGAAGGTTGCTGACCGATTTAGGCTCTAACCTTCTGTAAGATGAGATCTCGTGATTGGATGATTCGATTGATCTGAAATCAATCGAATATTGTCCCTAAATGATTTTTACACGTTGGGGATGAATCTGGTCATTTTACGTATTTGGCAAAATAAGTTTCCTTCTTTACAGGAGGACGAACCTCTATATAAAAGAAAAACCTAAAAACATTTAAAAAAAAAAAAAAGAGATTTTGATCAGAGGTAAGTCTTGGCATTTGGCAACGTTAGTGGTGTTTAACGTGTGTGCAAGTGTGCAGGACGGATTCTCCAGGCGAGAGTTCTCGCAGGAGGTAACTACAGCGGGTTGAGCGTGGGTGAAGCCGCTCCGGTGACTTCGTTGCGTACGGATCTGAGGGACTCGATCGGAACTTTGTCCGTGACGTCGGACTGCGTGCATCAGGGCCTGGGGAAGGGTTCGTTGGTGGCGAGTAGGCGTACAAAGTTGGTCGGAGAGAAGGAGTCCGTAGCAGTGGTTCAGTGGTGAGGGACCTCCAACCTTCTGTAGTTGGTTATTTTGTTGTTTGTGTGTTTGCAGCAGGTGTGCTTTGGCGAAGCCACTCCGTGGGCGTCGTTGGCTGCAAAACCGAAGGACTTGGCTAGGAGTGCTGTCAGTTAAAGCCGAGTGGGCGTACAGCAGGTCGAAGAGAAGGTTGTTGCAGCAGGCGTAAGTGGTGAGGGACTGAAACCTACTGTAGTCGTGTTATCTTTATTTGTTTTGCAGATTAAACCAAAAACACAAAAAGAGAAGCATATCAGAGGCGTCCAAACACTTGGAGAAAGCGTCATCGGAACTGTTCGCTGATCCACAGAAGGAATAGCCCGCTACAGAGTCACAGAAGGCTGAAGCTTCCAGCCAACGTTCTGTGCTTGCTCAAGTCTGGTTGATTTCCTTGTGATTCGACCTAGACACATCCTAAACACAGCAAGAGTGTTTCTTGCATTGGTAAAGCTAGTCTTACCGTCCCGTGGTCAAAGAAATTGTTTTCTTACACCACAGAAGGTTTTACCTTCTACACTGTAATCTCTATACGAGTTATTAGTGAAAAGTGACCGAAAGTGGACGTAGGTGATTTCACCGAACCACTATAAAATCCTTTGTGTTCTACGACTCATTTCGAAGTCAATTTCACACGTTCCGTAATTACAGAAGCTTGAAGGCTCTGTAAATTACAGTAAGTTATTTCCGCTGTGAGGGTTATGAAAAAGCGTTTAAGAATTCCTTAATTGGACTTAACACTAATTCACCCCCCCTCTTAGTGTAATCTTTGGGCCAACAGTTATGTACACAAGATCACTGTTGCAAACATGGCTACCGTATATTAAAATATATAATATTTGAAAATATAGTAATTTAGGTAAGATAATTGATCACCAGAAAAAATATATATTTAAATTGATAAGGTCAGAAAAATATAATGAATTTAATACATGTGAGATTGAGATCACCTATAAGAACGGCCCGATTTGTGAGGGCAAAATGCGGCGATGGCCGAGAAGGAAGTCTCGAGAGGTTCAGGGAGGGGTTCGTGTCGCCTTCACCTATCCAAGATGGTTGCATAAAAAGGTTGGTGTTGCTTAACCTACGTATGCTATTACGGAGTCGCCACCGACTTATTTATAAAACGGTTTAAGTCGGAAAAACTGGTTCGAGGATTCCCAATTACTAACTCTTACGCTAGACATGAAAAAAGTGGTATTTGCTAAAAAAGGTTGTGTTTCTGTTTTACGAGCGTTGAACCTTGCTTTGTGATTAATTCCAATAATTCCACACGCATGCCTCTGTTTCCTTTACTCTGCCATACAACCCGATTTGTGAGGATATCCATCGTGGAGGATATTTAATTCAAAGTAATATATTTTTTTATGAAACAAAAAAAAGAAGAAAATCTGATACAAAAAACATAACCAAACATAGGACCCACCCCACCCATATATTTTAGAAGAATGTCATGGAAGCATGAAAGCCCAGACTCATAGTCAATTATATCCTAAGCCAACAAGTAACTAAAGTTATTAAAAATTAAATGCATATTTTTTTTGCAAATAAATGAATATTGTGATTTGATTTCAATTGAGAAAGTTCAATTGTGATTTGATTTCAATTGGTAAAGTTGAGTTTAAGGCATATACTT
>JARUPW010000062.1:1194641-1235470 GCA_029817735.1 Melastoma sanguineum | reverse complement strand
AGTTCAATCCCTTTTTATTTCTTTTCTTTTAGGGAATAGAAATCGGTGTTGTAAACACCAACTCTTCCCTCCTCCTCGGTTAGAGTTCCCGTTGACTGGAAAGCACCCCACCCTCCAACACCCCCTCACATCTAACAGGGTTTATAATGTCAGTCGCAAAAATATTTCACGAAATAGGGCACGTAGTATCAAAATTCGTTGAATAATGTCTCAAACTCAGAGTTAACAACTCCGATTTCACTTTTTAAGAAAATCAGATTTGACAACATTGATTTCTGTTTTTGCTTCTTTTTTGACATATCGCGTGTTTCCTTCAAAATCAGAGTTGCCATTCTATCATTTTGTAGCAAGGCAATATCGACCTTTCATCGGACAATTTTTTTAGGGGAGACGAACCTAGACACAGTCAATCACCCTACAAGTAATCAGATAGTCACACAGACAATCAAACACACGTTAAAAAAAAAGAAATCCATGATTCCCCATCAAAGCATCTTGGGGATTTCTGTCTTCGTGGAGCCAAGGTCTCATAATCAGATAATTAGACAATTATCAGACAACAAAAAAGATCAATCTAGACGTTCCTTCTCCCCCCTCTAGGAATCTGAGGCCAACTCCTCCCCACACACAGGAACTAGAGGCCAACTCCTCCCTGCAAACTGGAATCGGAGGCCAACTCCTCCCTATACAAAAAAATAACTAGAGCCAAAGACTCTCCCTCTCTAGCGTTAATAAGTCAAGGCCTCTCAATGTCAACTGCCTAATCCCTGTCGGAATCCTCCTCGCCGAGCCTCCTCTTGCCATGGCCACAATCCAAGCATGGAGAAGGATCGGCTCCAAGGCAGCCCCCACGAACTCCCCAATGTCCTTCTTTCTCTCCGGGCCATCCCAGTGCGAGGCAACCCTTCAGTGAGTTTTCAGTCCATTCCTTTATACCCATGCAGTCTCTCTTTCATCTTAGAGCATGGATGAACATCTTCTTTACATGTTTAATTCGTCACATGTGGCGTGAGAATGCAAACAGAGAATTGGTGGAGCAAAATAGCCTCAGGTAGAATGCAGGGGGATCGATCGACGGGCCATAACTTTCTCGTCCAATGTCGGAACAACACAAAATCAAGTTGTATTTATCCTTTATCCAATTTCAATGATTGTGATAAACTTTGAGCCGCTTTGGTCGGGTTGTTTCCCNAACTAAACTAAAAATGACTCAAATCCTACCAAATCCCTATCAATACTCATCCGACTAACCACATAAAGCCTCGTTAAGGATACGAAATAACCCTATTTTCACAGAGTTATCAAAATATTTTAGTATACAATTTTGATTCTTTTACCGATTTGAGCTAAGTAAATAGGTCATAATTTTATTTATTTTAGTTCATTTGACACTAAATTTTATGGACGTCGTTCTTATTGAGTTAGATTTCATTGAGATTTAATTTTATTATTTTGGACTTACTGTTTGAAAGGTACGGATTTTTCTCTAAATGGCTTGCAAGTAGATCGCGTTTTGTGCGCGATCCAAATTCTATGAAATTTATATTCACTTGGGCTTGTACATGTAGGCCCAATTTTTTTGGCATTTATTTTCTATATGTTAGAAACATATCTTTAAAATTTCATGATTTTTCGAGATTGTTTGCTTATTGTTTAATATGTTTCGTTGTATAATGCATATTGATTTCGAATGCTTTTACTTGCTTTGTTTTTTCGGTTTGTAGGTACTGTTGACATGCAACTAACGTGCAAGCTATCTTGGGCCTAATTCTAACAAAGCCCACAAAAGCCCACGGTCGAGACAAGCATATCAGGCTTGCGCCTACAGGAGGAAGTCTACAGAGGCGGGATAATAACCTTATAATCAAGGGCCTGCGTCTGCGACACCAAGTCTACAGGCTTGCGCCTGTAGAGAAAATTAAGACTATAGGCCTGCGCCTACAAGGGACACGTGTTAAAGGAAAACGGTTCCATGGTCCCGAGATAATTGGGACTTGTTACCCACGCATAACACTAGCACACATCTTAAAGATAATCAATTAAACTCGAAGTCAGAGGAGCTGATCCACGTTTAAATGAGTGGGAATCAGTTAGCTCCGAGATTCTTGGGGTGAGTTTGGTCTCTGAAGATTTTCAGAAGGTCGTAACAGACCAAGTATAAAAGGGATGAGATCTCCCTCAGAGAAAATCACGATCAAATCAGCCAACAAAAGCTTATCTTGCTCGTCACCACTTAGCGTAGTTGTTAGGATTCCCTGACCTGGGAGAGACCCTTAAGGTTTTATTGGTCTTCACTTCCACCATCAAAATGAGCAACCGTAGGTCAGGTAACAACTCTCCGCCTTCACTTCCACCATCAGAGTGAGCAACCGTAGCTCTGGTAACAACTCTCCGCCTTCACTTCCACCATCAGAGTGAGCAACCGTAGCTCTGGTAACAACCCTCCGCCCTTGACTTCAATGTCAGGACGAGCCACCGTAGTCCCGGTACGCATCTCCGCCTTCGACATCTCCGCCAACGCCGATCACCGCAGCTTTGGCAACCACGTCCGTCTCAACACTCGACCGTATCCCGTCCACCAAGTTCAGCAGCTAAGTCCTGCTACCAGAGGAGCGCAAGCATGTAGTGTTCCGCCATCAAGTCTACTGCAACGCTTCTAGTCTGCGGAGCACTGTAGCTAGTCTACGTCTTTACCACCGTCCTTGTTTTACTTTTATGGCTGTAAGCGTTCTTTACTTCTTGTAAAAACTGTTTGCATTCAATCAAATTCTTCAATTACTTACTGGCGACCACATCTACAAAATCCATGTGAGTCTTATTGCTAAATATTTCCGACGTGATCCGTTTCCTACGCGAACAGGTACATAAAGCCCATCGACATATTTAATACACATCATGAATGCATAGAGCGCAAGGTTTCAAATCACAGAGGATTAGCTTCACAAGAGTGGCCCCCAACTAACGCTGCCCTTGTCGATGAAATGCAATTTCGGTGGGCCTTAGGTACAAAATGGGAGGTGAGGGCCTCCCCGAAATTTTTAAATCCACATGTAACGGGTCGTATGCCCAAGTCATAGGCCCATGATAACCATCCATCCCCACCTACCTTGATCTAAATAATTGTCGGTCATTAGGCGCATGCTGTTAGGCCCATAGGCTTATTGTTGCATGTTGTTTGCTAATCAACAAACATGAATTCGTTCCCAAAAGCACGAATCGGGTCCAACGTCCAAAACCGAGAAATGAGTTCGGAGCGATGTCCGGATCGGGTCCAATGCCTATTATAAAAAATAAACTTTTTTTTGAGCAAACGCTACCTTTTCGCATGTGAAAATGTGAGAGCTAGTAAATAAGGATCCTCGAACCAACGATTTTTCTGGCTTAAACCGTCTTTATTAAAATAAGTAGGTGGCGACTCTGTAATGGCTTACCTAGATTAAGCAATAATCACATTTTAATGGAGTCATCATGAATGGGTAGGCAACACGAGTCGCTCCGGATCATCCCAAAGCTTCCTTTTTACGGATCATGTTCCGCTTTTTGCCCGTCGCCTCCTAAGGAGCCCGAGCAGGCCCGATTAGGAATCGAGGGAAGATCCACATCGGTCTCCTTTGCAGAGCCCGACGCTTGAGTCCAGGCGCCGATCGGATGGGCCCGAGGGAGCGGATCCGAATCCTCGTGTCGTCCGAACCGCCAAGCGTGTGCTAGGCAGGAAGGTAACCGTACTCGTTAAATTGGTACAAAGCCCCACACCTATCACCCCCAACATCGAGTTCATGAAAACCTAACCTCCTTTATAAACTCGGTGTTTTCTATTTTCTAAAAGTGAATTCGTTGTTACAAATACCGAATTCTTTGAAAACTGAACTTGGTGTTTGTAACACTAAATTTGAGACATTATTTGCTCAAATATAATAATTGATGTCTTATTTTAGGAATTACTCAAATGTTAATTCGGAACTGTAACAAATTTGTAACATTTCTTGAAGTAAGTGGAGAAGGATTTCGCATTAACGGTTTGTTGGATTAAAGCGGAACTCGGGTTCACTTAGTGATAGGAACGTTATTGAATGTCTATTTTACCTTCTCCTTTTTCTTTATGATCCTAAGTTTTAAAATGAGTGAGGTTAAAATATTCATTTAATTCTCTAATAAATAATAGCATTCTTGAATCAATTATACGTGGCTTTTGTTAGTGTGTGTATTTATATGTCAAGACACTTTATTGTATTTGTGGATAAATAAATAATAAAGGTGAGTATTTGTCATTAATTATTTTACTTTTCTGCACGCAAAATTATTAATGAGTCTATGGGAGGATTATTAAATACTTTTCTGCACGCAAAATTAATTACTTTTTCTGCACGCAAAATCCATGACCATGGGAGGAATGTTTTACATTCAGTTGAGTCTATTATATCTTGGTAATCAAGTAAAACAATTAATTTGTTGATGATCAATTTTGCGTCGAATTAATTGGGATGTCGGTTAGATGAAGATATTGAATTACAAAGTAATCGGTTGATAGTTGTTTATAATTTATGATCATTATCCTAACACGTTGGGTGACTAATAAGTGTTGCTAGATGGCTGCTTTAGTTTGTGTATGGATTTACACTACCTACGTGTGTAGGACCTAGAGGGTCGCACGCATAGCACGTGGACACGGATATTATATTATTGATTATTTAGTGGATAATAAATTACTCATTTTAATATTTCAGAATTAGAATTATTTGGATTATTAATTTATTCTGAAATTTCGAAATCAAATAAATTGACCAAGATCGAATATGAGTTTATTCGGGCCAATTTATATTAAATAATGAATATGAATTAAGTGTTTAATATTAATTTAAGTTTTATATCCTAGATATTTTATTTGAGTAAATTAATATTTGATTAAAGTTAATAATGCATTTACTGGTTAAAAGTATTTGTATTAATTTATTCAATATTTTATTCTTACTAAAGGAGAATCAATTAATCATACGTTACATTTTTTATTATGGAAACAAATTAAGTTTCCTTCATCATTGCCTTCGGCAGGAAACGGGCAATCAAGAGGTTAGATTGCCTGTTCTAAAAGTTGGAAAGAAAAAGGAACGATAAAAGAAAATGAGAGAGATTGTAATCCCAAAAGATACGGAGAGTTTTTACTTGTAAACCGAAGAAGAGTTTTGTGAGCTTCCGATTTTGAGACTAGACGGATCCAAGAGGCTAGTACCTACTGGATCGTCGAGTGTTCGTGATCGCGTGCACATGGGGATATCTCTAGAGGAGTACACGTGGGGCTCTCAGTCGTTTGATATTTTATTTGTTACACCGAAATTTATGAGGCCGGTATCCGGGTAAGGGAATTCTACAATTTTATATTATGCGTACCGTGAGTTGATTTGGAAATCTTCCGCTGCGTCCTAAAAACTAACAAGTGGCATCAAAGCATGCTCGTGGTTGGAACGTATAATTCCGATATTTATTTTTGATGTTATTATAAACGAAATCCTAATCTACATAATATTAAATTCTACAACATGATATTTTAAGATTTCGTTTTATAATTTTTTGTCCGTAAAAACTAAGACACGTTTAATCTCATTGGAAATCTCAATGATGAGATTTAATATTAACATAAAAAATGAGATTTAAGCTTATAATTTTATTGGACAAAATAAATTATACATAAAAATTGTTTCAATCATACTAATATTAAGAAAATAATAGTAGATAGATTATGTTAATTTCCTAGAACATCGCAAAATTGCAATTTAAAATTAGAAATCTTAATATTAGTAATTTTATAATAAGATTACGAAGAATCTGGGAAATTCACGAGATTTTTAGTACATTTCCTTTTATAAATTAGTTAACAATAAGGAAATGTATGGGTGATTCGAGATCACATAAATGTTTTACCCAAATTCTTAAATTACTAAATTTAAGATTATCAATTCTAAATCTAGAATTCCAAAATTATTATGGGTAAAATTAACAATTACGGATTCAAGTATTCAACAGTTGGTTAGGCTAACCCAAGGGAATTAATTACGAGATTTGAAACTAATGAGAACAATAATAATAATATTATAATAATAATTATTATTTTAAATTAAGGGTTGGCTGAGATAAGAAAAATGATTTGAATTAATCATCCCAGCCGACTAAGAAATTCATTAACAATTTTTTTATTATTATTAAGGGTCTGTTGAAATGGACAATTTTGTCTTACAACATTTTATACAGGTGAGACAATATTAAAAATTAAATCCCCTAAATATTAAGTCAATATTATAAAATAAAGGCCCTCCATTAATATTTATTATAGTAGTAGGATTTTTCCCATGAGTCGGTATAGCTTAGCTGTGGGCTTTTGGTAGAAAATCTGAAATTTATTCTAAATGATTAATGGGTCGACATAACTCAATTTAATTGACTTGTTTAGCTCAGTAAGGTAAGCTTTTTGAGAGGCAAGTGTTGACTTTAAGAGTTATTAGACTCAACGGGAAAATACCGAAAGTCACATAGATAATTGTGATTGACGAGTTAAGACCTACTTGTTTCGTGTGATGTGTAGACACAGCTTAGCTGTGTGCATACTTCATGTTTCAAGATTTTGGTCCCACTATGAATTATTACCAAAAAATTTCCGATTTCAACCGTGGGGACTCTTGTTTTTTAATAAAATAGCGGGAGTTATATTATGAACGAGTGTAACTGATCTTTTGGACTAGTTTAAGAGGATACTACATATTGGACATCATTGGTTAATCCTCTTATGGACGAGTGTAACTGATCTTTTGACCTGAGACCTTTATTTATTCTATGCGCGAAGTTTGTGCACTTTGACGTCGTTAAAAGCAGTTTTTAACCGGATTGTGAGTAATACGACTGTTAGGTGTGTGACAAAGTGTAGAGAGAATAATGTTGAGTCAATATAGGAGCTCTTTTACATTAGAGAGTTGACATCTAGGCCACTTGATAGAGATATTAGTGACTTGAAAATCCATAGCCATGGGAGGAATGTTTTACATTCAAGTGAGTCTATTATATCTTGGTAATAAACTAAGACAATTAATTTGTTGATGATGTATTTTGCACCGAATTAATTGGGATGTCGGTTAGATGAAGAGATTGAATTACACAGTAATCGGTACATAGTTGTTTATGGTTTATGATCATTATCCTAACACGTTGGGTGACTAATATGTGTTGCTAGACGGTTACCTTAGTTTGTGTATGGATTTACACTACCTACGTGTGTAGGACCTAGAGGGTCGCACGCATAGCACGTGGATACGAACATTATATTATTGTTTACTTAGTGGATACTAAATTACTCATTTTAATATTTCATAATTAGAATTAATTGGATTATTAATTTATCCTGAAATTTTGAAAGCAAATAAATTGACCAAGATCGTTTATGAGTTTATTCGGGTCAATTTATATTAAATAATGAATATGAAATAAGTGTTTAATATTAATTTAAGTTTTATATCCTAGATATTTAATTTGAGTAAATTAATATTTGATTAGAGTTAATAATGCATTTACGGGTTAAAACTATTTGTATTAATTTATTTAATATTTTATTCTTACTAAAGGAGAATCAATTAATCATACGTTACATTTTTTATTATGGAAATAAATTAAGTTTCCTTTATCGTTAGCTTTGGTTAATGACGTGGTTGAAACAGAAAGGAAATGGGCAATCCGGGGATTAGATTGTATGTTCTAAAAGTTAAAAAGAAAAGAGAACGATAAAAATAGTGAGAGAGATTGTAATCCCAAAAGATAAAGAGAGTTTTTATTTGTCAAACTGAAGAGGAGTTTTGTGAGCTTCCAGTTTTGAGACTAAATGGATCTAAGAGGCTAGCACCTATCAGATCGTCGAGTGTTCGTGATCGCGTGTGCAGGAATATCTCTGAAGGAGTCACACGTGGGGCTCTTAGTTGTTTGAGATTTCATTTGTTTCATCGAAATTTACGAAATACGATTTTCGGGTAAGAGTATTTTACAGTTTTATATAATTCATACTGCGAATTGATTTGTGCTGAGATTTAATTTTTTCACTGCTCTCAAAAAACTAACAGCTTTGTCCCCCAACCGAATGAATCCGAGTCCGTCCAACTCCATTTGAATCCGACAGAGTTTCAAAAACATCATGAGTTTTTTACCCTTAATGTTATAAAAAAAATGCTCGTAAAATGTTATAAAAAATGGAGGAACTTACTTGACCGACGGAGGTTTTATATATAATGCTTAATTTTATAGAACAATCTTTAGTTGACCCAACAGGTCTCCAACTACTAACAACTAACTTATTCCATGACATCCACTCACTCTTGTTCATGGTGACTTACTTGTCAATCACGACTTCTCTCATTGTTTTTTAAAATTAAAAATCCAAAGGAAACAAGTACGTGTGAAATACGAATATTTGTTTCCCATCCTTGCCAAACGCGAGTAACATGTGTCCAATGACATGTTTCCCCATCCCGGGTGGGGCATCGTTGTACAGGAAAATGACATCAGCCTTATTTTCCAACCACAAGAATTTTATTTCCCCCCGGAACTGGAAGCGGCTAACGGTACGTGCACGTGGGACTTACGTAGTTTACTAATTAATATTAAAATTAGTAGTAAATTTTACTAAAAGTTGACCGTTACTACTCAAGTCAACGCAAAAGTAGTAAAAAAAGTAGTAAATTTTACTACTTTTTGGTCTTTTTTTAGTAAAGTCAACGAAAATGTAGTAGAAAATGTCGTAAATTTTACTACTTATGAACTGTTCACCGCAGTGCAATTTTACTACTTTTACGCTGACTTTACTAAAACCTAATTTTTAGTAAAGTCAACGTAGAAGTAGTAAAAAAAGTAGTAAAATTTACTACATTTTTTACTACATTTGCGTTGACTTTACTAAAAAAACCACACTTTTAGTAAAGTCAGCGGAGATGTAGTAAAAAAAGTAGTAAATTTTACTACTTTTTTTACTACTTCTACGTTGACTTTACTAAATTTGTCCTTTTTAGTAAAGTCAGCGTAAAAGTAGTATAAAAAGTAGTAAAATTTACTACTTTGAACTGTACAAATTATGTCGATAAGTAGTAATTGTTTACTACTTTCGTTGTGATTTTAGTAAATTGTGTTTGAGTTGGTAAATTGGTAGTAATAGGTAGGGTTTGTCGTAAATGTTACTACTTTAAGCATGTTTTACTAAAATAAGTAGTAAATTGTTACTATTTTGTAGGCGTTGACTAAGAAATTTTACTACTTTGAACAGTGTTTCCGAACCTAACTCCGAACCTAATTATTCTAAATTTTGATACGAAATTACTATTTACCCCGGTTACTAGTATTATTACTACTTTACTGAATGATTCCTCCATTTCGTTCGAACACTTTCTCCTTCCGCGCGCCGATCGTCTTCCTTTCCTCTCCGAACCCATTCCGTCCGTTTGGTTCGCCGTTGCTGTGGAAGTCGAGGCGGGTCTCCTGGTTTGGACGACAAGGACATCAGGTGGTCGTCTCTCCTTTCTCGACCATTCTTTCTGCCATTATGGTTTAGGGCTGGAATGGGTAGGACATCAGGTGGTCTCCGACGCGGTAAGTTGGGTTTTTTCTGCATTGTGGTTTCGTTATTGGTTTAGTTGAGTCGTCGAGTGTTTATATGGAGGGTTGTAGTCGTGGGTGTTTCGTGACAGATTTGGGTTTCGGTTTGATAGTGGTTCGAGGACTGGGTGATGGAGTGGGTGTTCGGTTCCGTGGTTTCGTGGGTGATTTGGTGTGACTGGGTGATGTACTGGGTGATGGAGTGGGTTTCGTGGGTTATTGGGGTTCGGTTTCAATTATGTTGGTTTGAGTGGGGTGTAATGTGAAGTTGATTCGGTTTGATATGGTTTCCGTTGATTCGGTTTGTGATCTTTAGTTGATTTCCTTTTTAGTTTTTTCTTCGAAAGTGCAGATATGGAAGAAGAATTTGCAGAATTGCCAGGAGAAAATTCACCCGAGGCATTCGGTGATCACCCTGAAGAAGCTCGTAACGAAGGCAACACACCTGCTTCTGCTTCTTCTAAAAAGGAGAAGGCGAAGTGGCTGCGTAAAGACAAGGTAAATATTGAACCATCATTGTTGTGAGTCATTATGATTCTAGTATTAAGGTAGTCTTCGTGTGTTTACTCAGGAGTACCTTTATACAAGGTGTAGTCCGTGGAAGTTGTTTTCTGTCCTGAATACATTTAATGATGCGAAGCGGGCAGCCCTTTCTGACTTAGGATTTCATGGGCTATTGCATTTGGCAAGTAGGCAAGTTCATCACAAGGCGTTGAAGTGTTGTCTTAAGTTGTTCGACCCCGTTAAGAGGGTAATGGTAATTGACGGCGTGGAACACCGAATGCAGTCTGCTGATGTTGAGGCCCTGATTGGCTTACCTGCTACGAAAGTCGGTGTGCCATTTAGTGGTCACATGGAGACCGTTCGGGATGAACTTAAACTTCACCTGAAGAGAGGGAAGATATCTCTGAAGTCCGTTGAAAGTACAATGAAGGGAAGAGATTTTCCCGATGACCTTTGGAAGGTGGAGGTCGTACTTTTCATACTAGGATGCTATCTGTGCCCGACAACTGCCTTCGATATTGACAAGGCGTACCTACTAGCCACACGGGATGTCGCGGCAATTTGTAAGTTTGACTGGGCAACTCACGTGCTTGATAATCTTGTTAGTCAAGTGAGGGCATTCAAAAGTCATCAAGGAAAGTATATAGGAGGTTGCGTTCATCTACTGCTGGTGAGAACTTATGGTGAAGTGTTTGTTTAGCTTATTTATTGAGTTTAGAGTGAAGTGTTTACTCTGTACAAAACATTGTTAATGTTTGGTTTTGTTATTACATGCAGTTGTTTTATGCTTGCAAAAAGTCTGTTGAGGACAGCAGCTCAAGAAACACCAGTAGGACAATGCCTCGGTGTCGAGATTGGGATGATGAGCGGCTAAAAGCCATTTTCATAGTTGCCTATGCTGAAGTTGTCGATCTCGTAAGGTAGGATCCTGTACACGACAGTTTATGTTCCGACTAAAATGCCAAAGACATAACCTATGCCTCGACATTGGCCATACTTCTCTCACAGATGCAATCATCGCTTTATCGGCATCTGTGACCACGCTAAGCGGATGTTTGCCGCCCATGATCTGTGTATGAGTCCGCAGGAGCCAAGTGTAGTCAGCAATAGTTTCATTACTCATCAACGCAGACCCAAAGACAGTAGTTTGATGATGATGATTGACACCGACGATCATCACCATTTGCATTCCATACTTGTTTGTCTTGAACGTGGAATCTAGTGCTACGACATCGATGAATGCCTCATAATCAGTGATTGAGGTACTGTCTGCCCAATATATGCGACTCACTTCATTATTTTCCACAAATGTTTCAAAGGCCATACCAGTGTCACTATTCCTCCTAGACAGGAGATATGCAACGACGGAATCACAACGACTAACGACCCCAGCAGACTCTTCCTTAAGCTTCCGATTATTCAGGTCCTTTATTAGAAAACCGGCACGTGAGTGTCCTCCAGATGCGTGTACAACTAGTCGCATAATATCACACTGTCTAAATCCAACGTCAAGCATTCGACGGATAAAAGTGATATCTTCGTCCGAAATATGTCGCCTTTCTCGCATGAAATAGGACAAACCTTCACTTACCATCTCATGATTGTGTTCCACCTGTACTGCAACGAAGTTCCATTGTCCATTAACCTCCACCCTCGCTTTGAAGAAACAGTTGCAACCTCTCTTCACAGATGCTCTAACCCGACTTCTGGCCGTCAACACAGTTGGATCAGAACACTCGCCTTCCCTTGAACAAACCCACTTTCTCATGACACAATCACCGTTTCTTATTTTTTGCCGATCTCTTCTCCTAACTGAAAACCCATGAACACTCGCATACATTTTAATGAACTCTTCAACTTCTTCGCAAGTGGTAAATGACATATTCAAAATCTGTTCTTCATTCATATCTGTGACTATATTGAAGAAGTGCTGCACATCCCGGTCACCTACATTGACATTAAGCAAAACACTATTGTATCAATATATTTGGAAAATGGTGTTGGTAAACACTTATTTCGACTTCTCGTCGAACCATAACGTCAACGCTACTATTTGTTTTCTCCATTTCCAACTTCTGTCCAGCTTACCAACTTCACAAATATGATTCCACATCTTACAAATGTGAACCAAATTAGCAACAATAAGGGAGGAAGCATGTCTTCACCAAATCTGGGCTGATCTTCATTCAGTACACTTTCCATTTCTTAAGGCCACCGAAGGGGAAAGCCAGGACTCCACCTGCAGATTAACAGGAAGAAGGTGAAGGACCAGCTGCAGCAAACGAATATCGGCCCTTCACTCGACCTGCACCTGCACCCGAATAAGATCAAACTGACACTCCTCACACTCCTCACAATCCACCTGCAGCCGAAAAGGAGGGAGGATGTCCACCTGCAGCCGAAGATCTTGGACGCTCCACCTGCAGCAGAAGAGGAGGGAGGATGTCCACCTGCAGCCGAAGATCTTGGACGCTCCACCTGCAGCCGAAGATCTTGTAGGAAGTCTGCCTCCAGGAGCAACGAATCGTCCACCAGGTGGTCCGGCAGCTCGTCCTGCTGCAACAACTCCTACTCCAACTACAGCTCTAAATGGGTAGCTTTGGGTCAAACTTAGTCAAGATTACCAAATTACACTGCAATATTACTAATAAAATTAGTAAAGAAGTTAAGATGGGGTAATATTTACGAACACATTTACTAAAANAATAGATCGCGAAATGCATACTTTCACTCAAACGCGTAGTTTGTTTCAATAATACATTTATTTCTTATTTCTGCACGTATCGAGGGCGAAGAACATCTACAACTCGATAAGCTTACGGAAGATATTGTTACATTATATGCAGATAATGAAGACATCCATCAATTAAAAAGTTCAACTAATTTGGTTAGTTAAGTTTTTTATGTCATAATTATTTTTATAATTTTATTTTATAATATATGACCATGAATTTTTCTTGCAGGAAGTGAAAATCCATGTTCAAAATTGTTGTTATATTAATTTGAATACCAAATTATTTATTTTCACAATTTTATCACGAAATATTTATGGATTTATTTTAGTTTTTACTCGTTGAATTATGATCTAATTTGGATCGACATATTTCATGTCGTGTTTTATTGTGTCAGAACACGAACCCGATCCGTTTACCCGACTAGCATTAACCATACGAGTTCCTAAATGTCAATTAAACAGCACCAGACCAAAATATGTGTAGGAAATGGAAGCGGCTAACGGTACGTGCACGTGAGACTTACGTAGTTTACTAATTAATACTAAAAATAGTAGTAAATTTTACTAAAAGTTGACCATTACTACTCAAGTCAACGCAAAAGTAGTAAAAAAAGTAGTAAATTTTACTACTTTTTGGTCTTTTTTTAGTAAAGTCAACGAAAATGTAGTAGAAAATGTTGTAAATTTTACTACTTATGAACTGTTCACCGCAGTGCAATTTTACTACTTTTACGCTGACTTTACTAAAACCTCATTTTTAGTAAAGTCAACGTAGAAGTAGTAAAAAAAGTAGTAAAATTTACTACATTTTTTACTACATTTGCCCATTTTTTGCCGATTTTCGGCAATGGTAAATGACATATTCAAAATCTGTTCTTCATTCATATCAGTGACTAAATTGAAAAAGCGCTGCACATCCCGGTCACCTACATTGACATTAAGCAAAACACTATTGTATCAATATATTTGGAAAATGGTGTTGGTAAACACTTATTTTGACTTCTCGTCGAACCATAACGTCAACGCTACTATTTGTTTTCTCCATTTCCAACTTCTGTCCAGCTTACCAACTACACAAATATCATTCTACATCTTACAAATGTGAACCAAATTAGCAACAATAAGGGAGGAAGCATGTCCTCACCAAATCTTGGCCGATCTTCATTCAGTACACTTTCCATTTCTTAAGGCCACCGACGGGGAAAGCCTGGACTCCACCTGCAGATTAACAGGAAGAAGGTGAAGGACCAGCTGCAGCAAACGAATATCAGCCCTTCACTCGACCTGCACCTACACCCGAATAAGATCAAACTGACACTCCTCACACTCCTCACAATCCACCTGCAGCCGAAAAGGAGGGAGGATGTCCACCTGCAGCCGAAGATCTTGGACCCTCCACCTGCAGCCGAAGAGGAGGGAGGATGTCCACCTGCAGCCGAAGATCTTGGACGCTCCACCTGCAGCCGAAGATCTTGCAGGAAGTCTGCCTCCAGGAGCAACGAATCGTCCACCAGGTGGTCCGGCAGCTCGTCCTGCTGCAACAACTCCTACTCCAACTACAGACGCTATGGTGCAGCCAGCTCTAAATGGGTAGCTTTGGGTCAAACTTAGTCAAGATTACCAAATTACACTGCAATATTACTAATAAAATTAGTAAAGAAGTTAAGATGGGGTAATATTTACGAACACATTTACTAAAATTTTCAGTAAAGTAGTAATAATACTAGTAACCGGGGTAAAATAGTAATTTCGCATCAAAATTTAGAATAATTAGGTTCGGAGTTAGGTTCGGAAACACTGTTCAAAGTAGTAAAATTTCTTAGTCAACGCCTACAAAATAGTAACAGTTTACTACTTATTTTAGTAAAAACATGCTTAAAGTAGTAAACATTTACGACAAACCCTACCTATTTACTACCAATTTTACCAACTCAAACACAATTTTACTAAAAATCACAACGAAAGTAGTAAACAATTACTACTTATCGACATAATTTGTACAGTTCAAAGTAGTAAATTTTACTACTTTTTATACTACTTTTACGCTGACTTTACTAAAAAGGACAAATTTAGTAAAGTCAACGTAGAAGTAGTAAAAAAAGTAGTAAAATTTACTACTTTTTTTACTACATCTCCGCTGACTTTACTAAAAGTGTGGTTTTTTTAGTAAAGTCAACGCAAATGTAGTAAAAAATGTAGTAAATTTTACTACTTTTTTTACTACTTCTACGTTGACTTTACTAAAAATTAGGTTTTAGTAAAGTCAGCGTAAAAGTAGTAAAATTGCACTGTGGTGAACAGTTCATAAGTAGTAAAATTTACGACATTTTCTACTACATTTTCGTTGACTTTACTAAAAAAAGACCAAAAAGTAGTAAATTTTACTATTTTTTTTACTACTTTTGCGTTGACTTGAGTAGTAACGGTCAACTTTTAGTAAAATTTACTACTAATTTTAGTATTAATTAGTAAACTACGTAAGTCCCACGTGCACGTACCGTTAGCCGCTTCCCCACCGGCAGAGCAGAAATACTCGCGTGTCGCAGCTCTAAAATTCGTAGATTTTTCAGTTTGCCGATCTGTGGAGGGATTTTTTTCAGATTCCTACAGCGGGAGGCTTGCAATTCTTCGAGAGAGGTCAAGTGTTCGATGTTGCTGGGTAGCTCGCTTATGAAGCAAGAATCCATCCTTAGCACCTTCAAAGATCGCAATTTTGAAATCGTCTTTTTGAGTTCTGCAATCCCTGTCCCGGATATATCCAACTCAACTAGGGAACTGTCCTTCACTTCCCCGATGGACTCCGGCAGTTGCTGTACTTTCTGGCAGTCCCTTATGGACAGCTTCTGAAGTCTTTCCAGCTTCCCAACGGAGTCCGGGAGGGACCTTAGCTGTATGCAACCCAGACAGCTCAGAATTTCAAGGTTTATCAGTTTCCCTATATCGGGAATCTCAACACCCGTACCATCAATCAGAAGCTCTCTCAAATGGACCAACTCGCCCAGCTCTTGGGGCAATATGTTCAAGTCTTGGCAGGATTTTAGGTTCAGATACACCAACTGCTTCAAAGTGCCAATGGAAGGATCGATGTGCACCAAGAGTGCGCATCCTTCCAGGATCAGCCTTTCCAACTCGGGTGATTTTGTGAAGTTAGGAGTGAAGAGTAAATCCGTGCAACCTGAAAGGTTCGGGACTTTAACATTTATCAAGGTGATATTTTCCCAACCTTTCCAGTCTTCTCTAATGGCACTTCCCGACAGGTCGAGAATTAGCAAGTCCTTTGTATCAACATCAGTTGCTTCAAAGTCTCTGCGGCACCTTCGCCATTGCAGCCACCTTAATTTTTTTTCTCATCCATAAGTTCCCGTCCAAAACATCTTAGAGAGCTATGCATCCACAATCGATCATCCGCACCCACTTTCGCAAAGGGCATCAAGGTTTTACCCGAGTACCGACTAAGCCACTCATGCCACATATATTTTGCAGTCTGAACATCTTCATTAGAAGCAAAGCATGCAACGTCTAGAAATATTTGCTTCAGCCTTTCATCTACCTCTCCGTGAAGTACTGACTATTCCCCATTTGGGCGTGTGTGTTGGGTGCGAGACAACAGCGATGGAGTCCCCCCCCATGTTTTCTTAGAAATTCCTGTACAAATTGACATAACGCGTTGTTATCGAACGACTTTAAAAAAAAACTTGAGGGTTTTATAAATAATATTAAGAAAAGTGGTCGGCCACGTGAACACGATGGGATTGATTGATTCTAACCAAAAGGAAGAATGTATTTATTTATTGGATGCAATTATTATTTGAGATCCAATCTTAAAAAAAAAAGATTAAAAATATATTTGTATGCACAAAACGACAAAAACTTGGCAGGTTGGGCTTATAGTAAAAATTACTAAACTAATGTAAAAGATTAGTAATTAAAATGGGAAGTATTGTTCTGGGTTTTTAGGAGGATTTTTAATTTTTCATGTATTTATTTTTATTAATTGATTGATTAAGTTTAACTTGAGTCAAATCATTTTAATCACTTCATAATAATACATGTTGATCCCTTGTCTTTGGCCTTTTTAATGAATTCCCGAGCTAAGAGACACAACGATTAAATACAACGTTAATCATCCAGTTGAGGCAGAGTCCATCATTCAACTTTCATTTCTCCTCCTTTTTTCGTTTGTTTGTTGGGGGTATAGTCGATACGGGCCATCAAATGACTCGAATCCCATGCACCATGAAACTATCAAGCGGCAGTCTCCCACCATACAGGGCACGCTTATCAGAGAGTTGTTCAATTGAAACTCCACCCTCTTCAATCTTCTCAAGTTTGAGAGGTCTGGGATTTCACCCGCGAAATCACAACTCGAAACCTCTAATTCCTCCAAGAGCTCCATTTTCTCGACCCCAGAAAAGTCAATGCATGTACAATTCCACAGACGTAAGCAGCAAAGCCTCCTCAACGATCCTAAATTGGACAACCTTATAGGAATATTCCCCATATTATCTCGTCCATCCAGCAAAGTCCCACTCTGCATTGACTGCCAACAACGCCAGAGTGACAATTTACGCAAGGACGAAGGAAGCGGCAATGCGGATGAAATGTCGCAATTATGCAGAAAGAGATCCTGCAGCCAGGACATGGAACCCAAATTAGTAGAAAAAATACCACCGACATCCAAACTTAATTTCTGCAACCCATATAGCTTCTCTATCCCCTCTACGTCCTCAGCGAGACGACTTAAATTCAGCGATCGGAGGCTGGCAAGTCGGGAAAGATTGCATCTTGCAAGGTTTGGCACCTCTAACATTGAAATTTTAAAAGAAATGAATAATTGAGAAATTTCCAATACCTCAAGGCTCTTTAGATTGCCGATCGAGGAAGGTAGCTTCCATATGTGTGACTCAGTCACATGGAGTACTCTCAAGTCCTCTAGCCTCCCAATAGACTCTGGCAACTCCAAATTTTGGTAACCACAGGACAAACAGAGCTCTTGTAGAGCTTTTGCAGATCCAAGCTCTTCCGGTAACCTTGTCAATCTGATACAGTTGACTATGTACAGGCGTTTAAGATACCCTAATACACCGATAGAACTAGGGATTTCTTCCAAATCCTTGCTATAGTCGAGTTTAATTATCTCCAGCTTTGGGAAAAGAGAGAGGTCGGGCAGTCTTGTAATCTTCGCATACGAGATATCAAGTACTCTCAAATTACCCATTCTCTATTAAAACAAAAAAAACGAGTATCATCCCACGATTAGTTAATGTTGATTTTCTGCTTTACAAGAGATGAATACAAGGGAAAGGAAATTGTCCGTAATTCCATCCCACCAAAGCTGGAGAATGACGAGGCTGTCCATCTTGAAGAAATCGGGATTAGGTCTGAGATCCAACAAGTACACTTTCCAAGATAGCCACAATAGATTCGTCCGGAAATTCCTAGACTTCCCACTTAATCCTGCTCCATGTCCTGATAGGTTGAGAAACCTGAGATTGCACATGCCCTTGAATTCCTTCCCGGTTAAAACTTCACTAGTAATAGGCAGGTGAATGGCTAAAACTTGATCGGTGCCCTGGTAGGAAAGGAAACCATAAAGGAAATGAGGAAGCCAAAGAGAGAGACAGAGTCCAATCCAATAAATCAGGAAAACATTATTAATTATTATTATCATATCACCTGCTTTTGGCGTATGACATTAAGGGCCAATTCAGGATCCCACAGCCTGCTGCGCTTGCCGAGATGGGGGCTCTCTGAACTAACAATCGCCCTTCCCATCTCTCTAATTAAGTCATGCATCCAATACTTGTCTTCTTTTGGTATCCGCAAATAGGTATTGTTGACATTCCGTACCTTTATCAAAGATCTGTTCTGGAGGACATCCAATGCACTTTTAGGAAAAAAACCACAGGCTTCCCACATGTAACTCGCATACTCCTTTGGCATCACATAATCGTCGAAACAAGCAATGTCCAGAAAAATCTGCTTCTCACTCTCCTTTAAGTCATCGTAGCTGATCCGCAGCTTACTCAAGACGTCTTCGTGAGGCACTCGCTCCAGCATTTCCAATGTATGTTCCCATTTATTCTTTTCCTTTCCGAATAAGAGCCCTCCGATCACCTCCAAAGCTAAGGGAAGCTTTCCGGACATACGAATAACCCGCATCGATAAATCATCAAAGTCATCTGGAGGTACCTCTCCACGAAATGCGTGCCAACTGAAGAGTTGCAGAGCATGATCATTGCTCATACCCTCCACTTCATAAGCAGTATCACTAGGTCTCATAAGGCCCTTACAAACGCTCTTATCCCTCGTCGTGACGAAAATTATCGTTCCCGGACCGAAGAATCCGAAATTTCCAACCAACTTTTTGAGCTGACTACTCTTGCTGACATCGTCAAAAACGATAAGGACCCTTCTATTGCGGAGCCTTCTTTGGATCTCATTCATTCCATCGCTAGAGTCACCAATTTCTCCATCCGATTTGCCGAAGATATCCCTCAATAGCTTCTTTTGCAACCTTTCAACACCCCCCACACTAGTCGACAAGGATTCTCGCACATCGGCAAGGAAGCAGCATCCATCGAATTGGGAAGAGATTCTGTTGAAGATGACATTCGCCAGTGTTGTCTTCCCAAGGCCCCCCATGCCATGCACCACCACAACATGTCGTTCAGCGTGAGAACTCAAATTCAACATGCCCAATACATCCTCCACGCGATCATCCATCCCTACGAGATGATCCGGCAAAATCCTATCTTTGATGTTCAGCTTAAAAAAAAAGATTAAAAATATATTTGTATGCACAAAACGACAAAAACTTGGCAGGGTGGGCTTATAGTAAAAATTACTAAACTGAGTTTTTTGGAGAATTTTTAATTTTTCGTGTATGTATTTTTACTAATTGATTGATTAAGTTTAACTTGAGTCAAATCATTTTAATCACTTCATAATAATACATGTTGATCCCTTGTCTTTGGCCTTTTTAATGAATTCTCGAGCTAAAAGACACAACGATTGATTACAACGTTAATTATACAGTTGAGACGGAGTACATCATTCAACTTTCAATACTCCTCCTTATTCGTTTGTTGTGGTATAGTCGATACGGGCCATCAAATGACACGAATTCCCTGCAGTTTTCAATTATCAAGCGGCAGTCGCCCACCATACAGGGAACGCTTATCAGAGAGTCGCACCAACTAAACTTCACCCTCTTCAATCTTCTCAAGTTTGAGAGGTATGGGATTTCACCCGCGAAACCACACATGGAGACCTCTAATACCTCCAAGAGCTCTATTCTCTCGACCCCAGAAAAGTCAATGCATTTACAATCCTCTAGAAGCAAGTAGCAAAGCCTCCTCAACGATCCTAAATTGGACAACCTGATAGGATAAATCATATTCCCCATTTAATCTCGTCCATCCAGCGAAGTCCCACTCTACATTGACTGCCAACAACGCCAGAGTGACAATCTACGCAAGGACGAAGGAAGCAGCGATGCGGATGAAACTAGCCTAGCAGCTAAGTCCCGCCACCCGAGGAGCGCAAGTCTACACCGTTCGGCCATCAAGTCTACAGCGTTGGGCCATCAAGTCTACGACGACGCTCCAAGTCTACGGAGCACTGTAGCCAGTCTATGTCCTTACCACCGTCTTTATTTTACTTTTATGGTTGTAAGCTTTCTTTACTTCTTTTAAAAACTATTTACATTCAATCAAATTCTTCAATTACTTACTGGCGGCCACATCTACAAAATCCCTTGAGTCTTATTGCCAAATATTTCCGACGTGATCCGTTTCCTACGCGAACAGCGACGTGGGCCTTACCCGGTAACCTGGAGGCACAAAGTCTCTGAAAGAAGGCGTTCGTCGGTGTATGTTGATATAAAATATTATAATAATAAATATCTTATATTTTAATCATAATAGATTAAAATCTCAACTTTGATATTTAGATCTTCTCGTACAGCCAAGTATTAGTGCCCGTATAATATTTTAGTAATACAATCGCTTGGACAAATTTAACATTTAACCGTTCAAAATAAAGATTATCAAAATATTTACTTTTAAAGAAAACACTATATATCAATAATATAAGACATCTATTTTATTCTAAAACAAAATAGCAATATTTTTGATATATTAAATCCATTTTGTTTTTTTATAATATCATCGAAAAATATACGTTGTGACCATGAGTAGGCTCTGGTGCCAATGATAGATTAGAGGCCCAGCGGAAGCAATATAAAATTGATTTTTATGTCCAAATTATCATATCTTGGTACGTATATTTTTGAATGAATAACGAAATTAACCTTACCCGGAAATAGTACCTCGATATTCCGGTAAGCCAAAACACGGTCGCGAACGAGCAAGAGCCCCACGTGTGACTCCTCTAGCGGTATCCACGCGCACACGACCACGAACCTCTCGACGATCCGGTAGGTGCTACCCTCTTGGATCCGTCTAAGAACTCTTCGAAAGCAAAAAAAATTCCTCTCTTTTTCGTAAACCTCACTCTCTGTTTTCTTTTTTAAAGCCAAAGAGATTTGTTTCCAAAACTCAACCCACCTGACGAGAGGCGACTCAGGGAAAAAAATAATATTTAAATTTTCTTTCCATCTTCTTTTGCCGTTTTTCACCAATTAATGATGCTATTAATCATTACTTTTACAAAATGTTTAATCAATTGACGTTACGTGCATATAATAATTAATTGATTTTATTATAATATCATTAAATAAAATAATGCAGACACACGTATGCACTAATCAAATATCATTTAAATATGGATTTGGGTACAGTCGGGTGCTGGGGCGAACGTGGATGCTAAGGCTGCGGTGGTTCACCCTGGCGGCGGCGTTGAAGGAGGAGATGTGTACTAGGACTATGGTGGCTCGTCCTGGAGTTTGAGTCGAAGGCGGAGATGCGTACCGGGACTACGGTGGCTCGTCCTGGCTTTGGAGTCGAAGGCGGAGGGCTGTTACCAGAGCTACGGTTGCTCACTCTGATGGTGGAAGTGAAGGCGGAGGGTTGTTACCAGAGCTACGGTTACTCACTCTGATGGTGGAAGTGAAGACCAATGAAACCTTAAGGGTTTCGCCCAGGTCGGGGAATCCTAACAACTACGCTAAGGGGTGACGAGTAAGATAAGCTTATGTTGGCTGATTTGATCGTGATTTTCTTTGAGGGAGATCTCTTCCCTTTTGTATCCGGTCTGTTACGATCTTCTGAAGATCTTCCAGACTCAACTCACCCCAAGAATATTGGAGCTAACTGATTTCCACTCATTTGATCGTGGGTCGTAAGCTCCTCTGACTTTGGGTTTAATTGATTATCTTTAAAACGTGCACTAGAATATGCATGGGTAGCAAGTCCCATTTATCTCGAGACTGTGGAACCATTTTCCTTTGACATGTGTCTTTTACAGGCGCAGGCCTATAGACTTCATATCTTCTGTAAGCGCAAGCCTGTAGACTTTGTGTCCCAGGCGCAAGCCTGTAGACTTTGTGTCCTTTAGAGGCGCAGGCTTGTAGACTTTCCTTGATTACATGGTTACTATTCTGCCTCTGTAGACTTCCTTTGCCACGTAATCTATGTAGACTGCGGGCACAGGCCTGATGTGTTTAACTTGGCTATGGGCTTTTATGGGCTTTGTCAGAGTTAGGCCCATGATTGGCACAAGATAACCGGCATGGCAATCGCATGTCAACAGTCGCTAAGTGACAGCTGTTCGTCCGTCTTGATTGTCGAATAAATTAAATAAATGAATGAAAATGTTCTTTGTCTCTTCAGTTGTCCTTTTGCGGGTCCGGGTCCTATGACTGGAGGACTATTTGTTGCGCGGGAAGGAAAGGCTGTCCGTTTTCCTTATTTCCTTTGGTGCACAATTTTCCCTTCTAAACAAAATACCATTTCGATACGAAATGTGATTTTTCTCGAGAGGTGGGACCAAAAACTTTAAAAGAAAGAGAGAGATGCCCTCCCTCCCATCGCCCCCAGTTGGTGTTGTGTTGTGTTGTTAGGGCAGACCTGACTGAGGTAAAGAACTGGATGGACCCGATACAAGTTTTTTCCTCAAATATTAGGCTTGAAAAGTAACTGGATACCCATTGAGGTTCAACCAGTCAAGCCCGTTAAAGAAAGGAGGGAGCCCATACGTCATCCTGGTATCAGAACCATGGGGGGAGTGGATCTCGTCAAGAGTGGAGGAATGTTTTCGTCGGGAGTGCCATCTCGAGGATGCTAAGAAGCCCACTGACTCCTCTGTTCACACCTCCAAGTCAAGGGCCAGGTCCCTTTCCTTCCTCCTTTTTGAGTCTTGGGTTTTGAAGTTTTTTTTTTAATCATTCGTAGCTTCGGTCGTGACCGTTGTGGGTATTTGATAATAATCTCAGTCTTTTTTGGCTCAATCAATGCCTCATGGGGGTTTAGGGTTTTATAGTTCTATTGCATGGCTAAATTATTGGCAAAGATAAAGGGAGTCTAGGTGTTCGCGTCGAAACGGATCACGTCGGAAATATTTGGCAATAATACTCCTAGGGTTTTTAGATGTGGTCGCGAGTAAGTAAAAGAAAAAGATTGAGTTGATCAAATGAAGACTTGCAATAAGAGTAAAATGCTTACAACCATGAAAAAATAAAGTAAGGACGATGGTGCGACATTGTAGACTTGCTACTGGACGCTGTATTACCATTAAACATTCAGATTTCCTACCGTTAAAACCACTCACAGCAACATCGATTTTAACCAAATCATGAGGTTTGTATCCAAGCATTCTAAGCCTAGACAGCGGAAGCATGTTTATCGTTGCTCCATTGTCTACTAGGATCCGACTCACCACGATACCATCAAAGGTAGCGGTGATGTACAAAGAGTGCATGTGTTGCTTCATGCTATCAGATGGTTTCTTCAACCAATGAAGTGGAAAACCTGTCGGATAAACTGGTGAACAAGAAAGAGGTACCTTACCTCTTACAGTTTCCACTTTCCGATTATTGGCGAAGTCTACCGGCAAGGTGAGAGCGTTACAGCACACAATTGGTCTCTTTTCACCAACAGCATCACTTGGGATTTCACTCCGAAGAGGGGTGTAATAAAAACTCGAGCCAGGTCCTTCCGAATGGTCCGTAGACTCGACATGCTCTGCCTCAGTGTTCGATTCCTTCATATACACTTTGGCAAGCAAGGCGGCCCATGGGAAGGTCTGGGCCTTTTAACGACGTGACTTAGACGTTTATCCCTTCTCTTACGAGCCCTTGGTGGCAAAAACGTTTTGCCAATAATAGCTCTCTGCCAATGTTTCGAAGGGTTAACCGCTTTGATTACCCTTGATTTCTTATAACCAGGGAAAGATTGACATACCTCGACAAAGTCTCCAGCGAACGGATATTTCAACGATGAGAATATTTTTTTTAATATTCTTTTTCCTTGGTCATAGAAACCTCCCTCTTGTCTTTGAGGACCACACCGGCACGGAGTTTAGCGCACAGATCTGGCAATGTCAACTGGGAAAACTCCTCCTCGCTGGGCTCCACAACAAATAGCAGAAAGTTGAGGGGAGGAACCACCTCGTTGTTGCTTTTTCCTTCCGCCATCGCCTCTCGCCCAGCAACTCAATCCCACTGCCAAAATCTCAGAGGATTTATATACTCGTCGGTAAATGAAATCGAAAGAAATGCTCATGGTTGTCTTTGCTTCAATAGGACAGAGCTACTATGGATCGATTTTTCTTAATATTTTGGCTTGGTAAGGGAAGAAAAAGGGTCATCCAGTGCAGTAAAAGCACCTCTGTAGATTTTTAGGTCGGTTCAAAAGCTTTGCTCGACTCAGACCTAGTTCATTCTCCTAGGGTAATCACAACATCCAGCAAGACTTGTAACACAATGACTCAGTGACCTTACTACTAGGTGTCCCTTCGGACCTTTGTATATATTTGAAAACTTAAAATAATAATAATATATTTGTATACTGTTTATGGCTGTCTTTTTCAGTAAATAAGTTTGAGGTAGGTCGAAAAGTTAAATTTTGAGATCTTGGGAGTGTAAGAAAAGAAAGAATGTAATCCCAGACGATTCCAAATGGAAGACCAAAGTGGAAGAAGAGAGAACGTGATGGGGTTGGTCCAAGGAAATTGGTCATTTTACAATGACCATAGACTAGTAATTAGGTTCGAAATTTACTGTTTAGCTTAGTAAATTACTAAAATATTTCGTAATAGTTTACCAAATTTTATTAAAATTTCGCTCAGAAATTAATAAAAAATTACGAAACAAAAATTCATTTTTAGTAAGTTCCAAACAATTTTATTCTGTTCAACAGTATTTTACTAATCTTCTTAAATAAATTTCATTCAAAAGCCAGTCGGAAAAATTACTAAACATTGAACTTTTACTAAGTAAAATTAATACTTTTTAGTAAATATGAACATTAAATTTTTAGTAAAAATTACTAAACAAAAAGTAGTAAATCGGATGACAATATTACTAACAAGTTTAGTAACCACTTACTAAATTTGAACAGTGAATTTTTCGTAAAAGTTACTAAAAAAAATGAAGAAATCACTTATCTTTTTCGTAAACGATTACTAAAATAATCTGGAAATAACCGGGTGAAATTACTAAACGCAAATTAGTAAAGTTTACTAACTGTGAACGGTGAAAAATTAGTAAACTTTATTAACTAATTTACGAAGTTTGAAGTGTAATTTTACTAAAAAAGATCGATTTTTAGTATACTTTACTAAAAATAAAAGCGATTTTAGTAAACTACGTAACGGTTACGTGCACTTATTGTTAGCAACTTCCTGTAAATTCGTCCTCGCTTTTACGGGATGGCCTTTGATTTGGGATACAAAGTGTGATTTCCTAAGGGGGTGAGCAAAAAATTTGGAATTCCAAATATCGAATCAAAATTTTAGCATTTCGTATTTGGAATTCGGTATTTGATATTCGTATTTTGGTTCGATTTTATGCTTATGAAAAAATTTTCGGTTTCGATATTTTAATATATTTAATTCGGTGTTCCAAACAAACCAAAATTTAATCGGCTTATTTTACTTTTGGGCCTTTGGCCCATGCCCCTGGACATCTTTCAGCCCACAAAAATTGTCAAGAGCCTAGGGTTAGGACCCACACGATCCTTAACCATCCTGGCTTCAGGATTCTCACGAGCTCCCCCACCACCCTCATTCTCTCCGCGGCGACCTCCACCGTGTAGTGCCCGTACGCCCCCACTGTGTGGACGAACACGGCTGACGTCACCATGTTGAAGTAGTTGTCCGGGAACGACTGGCTCCTCACGTTGCCTTCTCGGCATGTCACGTATTCTTGCACTCATGTAGTTTCATCAGGCATCCTACAATCAATCGAGGGATTCGATTTCATACTTGTTAATTTTTTTCTCTTTATTTTCCTATCGAATTTTTTACCTTCGATCATGGCAGTTCTGAGAGCGGACATGGCGGTTTGCTTGCAATGAGCCAGCCCAACCACGCGGCTGGAACTACCGCCCTTCTTCATATAGCATTACCACGGGTCCATTAAAAATTTGGAAGATCCAAATGCCGAACCTAATTACCCAAATAATTTTGGTATTTCAATATTTAGAACTTTGGAATTTGGTTCGGTATTTGGAGAACAAAAAATTAGAAATTTGGAATTTGAAATTTCGGTATTCCAAATGCTCACTCTAATTCGTACTTTACTAAATAAATTATTTACTAAATAAATCTACAGTTTTACAAAGTTCATAGTATTGTTTCGTAATATTCGAAAATCATTTCATACATAGCAAAGCACTTAATACATTATGAATAAAAAACCTTCTAATTATACAAAGCCCATTCGTACTATACAAACGATCCATACAGCTTTACGAAGTACTACTTTACGAAACGTCCCGCATAATTTTACGAAGTTCATTAGCCTTTTACGGAACACTTTTGTACATTACGAAACAATATCGTACTGTTTCGTAAACAATACGAATTTTATGATACAGTAAGCTACTACTGCTTTGTACTCATATAAGCACATGTGAGAGTAACTTTAATTGCCTCTGGAAATTTGTCAATTCATCCGCATTTTTAAAGGAAAGACTTAGGTTCGGGATACATTGGGCGATTTCGCACATTAAAAAATAAATTTCGTGAACTATTTTGGCTGCTATTTCTTTTAGAAGCGAACCTACTTAATTTCACATGCGAGAAGCTCCAGCAATAAAGGTGCCCCGCTTATCAGCACGCCATCATCCACGGTTTCCTGGCCGCTCGAAGATGTTGAACTCCCGGACCAAACCCGAGGTAGATCGTGATTACGAGTGCTTCTGCCAAATGTGCACCGAATTGCCGTTTGAAAAAGGCCAAAAACAGTATTGAGAGGGAGGATTATGACAATAGAGAGATAAAATTCGATATCAGCAGTGTTCGTCCACCCGATGATATGCGGCTTGAATTTTAGCAAGAATCATAGACTTCCCCATGAAGTAGAGCCATGGAAAATGTCGATTCTTAAATTATCTGAGCAAAGTGCTCATCAAGATTCCAGAGGAACACTAGTTTAGCAATTGAAGCCATGGAAATCAATCAGTTTGTTGAGTGTCGCGTCGTTCAGTACTGTGGGGATTGCAAGATTTCTCCAAGATGAAAGCCCCTGGGAAACCTGTCTCATGCTCGGCCTGTCCTCAGGTGAAATGCTTATGCATGAGAAGGCCATCTTCATCACATGGACCACCTCCTCAACTACAACCCTGTCAGGATAAGAAATCCTTCCGTCCGTCCTGCAGAAATAAACTCTGCCATGAAGAGTCTGTTGCCCCAGAGGTGAAACAAGAAGTGATAAGGTCCCCCGGATGCTGTCCCAGAAACACTTCAAGCGTGACCACTCCGAAGCCGTACACGTCGCCCTTCTCTTTCGCTTTCATCATGTAGGCCATCTCTACAGAAGTTTGTTTTAGATTAAATAAATAAATAAATAATTATTTTGTTTAGAGACCCAGGAGGAATGATGAGAGGAAGAAACAACAATACCAGGCGCCGCGTATCCACATCCCGGCAAATGATGTCAAACTGGATGTATCAGAATTTAGCACCTGAGCCGTTCCGAAATAGGAGATGTTAGCTTCCCACTCATCATCAAGCAAGATGTTCTTGCTCGATACATCCCTGTGAATTATAGCTGGGTGGCAATCGTGGTGCAAGTAGGACAAGGCATTTGTGATTCCTTTCACGAAATTCAGTCTCTTCCACCAATCAAATTGTCTGACCCTCTCACCATCTTTAAGAATGCTCTCTAAGCTTCCTGGCGCTCGAGATATTCATACACCAGGAAGGTGTGTTGCCGACTCGAGCAGAATCCGTAAAGCCTCACGATGTTGCGGTACCGGATTTCAGTCAAAGCATGGATTTCCCTATCAAAAGCTTTCGGGCTCATCATTTTGGCATCTGGATCTTGTTTGAGTTTCTTAATCGCGAATACTTCACCTGTAGCAATATTGGCTCTATAAACACTCCCCTGTCCTCCAACACTGATGCAATACTTGTCGTCAAAGTTCTCCGTGGCCTCTATGATGCTCTTATATGCCATCTCACTGTCATAGCTCCATATCATCCACACCCTTTCATTTCCTGCTTCATCTGGGGCACTCCTAGTGTTATTAGATCTTCGGAACATTATAAACAAACCTCCTAAAATGACAAACAGAACAATGACGCAACTGAGGGGAACCAATGATATCAATAAAAACCTCTTCCTTCCTCCATTCCCTTTAGATTGACGGGGTTCCAACGCTGAACAAGGAACGAGGAATTTAATGTTGCCACAGAGCCCTTTGTTGCCTCTGACTGCATCATATGATGCATTACGAAAGGCAGGGATGTCCGGTAGTGGTCCCTCCAACTGATTATAGGATACATTGATGGCTATCAATCCATACATGCCATGGAAAGTTGACGGAAACGCGCCAGTCACGTGACATATCCAGCATCCATCCATCATCTTCGCCAACTCCCTGCACCCCCACATTACGAAACCGTAGTCCCGCCTGTCGAAAACTACGTGCGCCTCGTTTTTCATCCGTTTCGACTCTGTCGACCCTTCGCCGGGGGCTCGTCCTTGGGGAACGACCGACCGGGCAGGCGCCTCCCCGATGCCTCTACAGCTTGGGCTTTCCGTCGGCCCTTGATTTATGGCCGGGAGGCCCACAACCAGCGCAGACGCAGGCCTTTTGGATGAGCTTGCCCTTGCTGATGTCATTAATTTTACCCTTGTTTTTTTCCGCAAAAGTAATATAAAAACAAAATGTTTCCAATTTTAAGTAAAAGCCAAAATTCTTTTAAATTTTTATCCAAAGAAGAAAAAACTCGATCCTTATCTTAAAATGTTCATTCAATTATTAAAAAAAATCTGGGCTTACGATAGAATACAAGAAATCCGTGATAATGGAGTAAAGTAAAGAGAGTGAAATTAAGAAAATTTATTATTGTTTTTAGACGAAGGGACTGGGGACACGTGTAAATCACGTGATTCATTGGAACTTTCGGCGGGTGTCGTTCAAATAATAATTGTCAGTCATGCTATCAAAACCTGCGACGTCGTGTTAAGACGATGAGGATGATGATGTTTGTTTGAGCAGGCAATTCCTCTTACAATCTCGGAGGTGTGTTGTCTGTCCTCCGCACGGCCCGCCCACCTCTCTCTTTCTTTCTTTCTCCTATTTTGGTTTTCTCTCCACTTCCCTATTTCCGGACCACCCCCCTCTCCCTTCTCAGGGGCAGAAAAATTTTAGAGAAGAAAGAGGAACGAACCGCAACGAATCTATCGAAACCTTAGGAGTCCTTCTTTTCCCCGTTACGTGTTGACCGTTGCTGTTGTCGCCGTCGTGTTCGAGCTGCGGAGGATCGTCTGGCTTCGAAGTTCTAGCTGGCACGGCGAGGTTTCTTGCGTCTTGTATCTCTGTTTGAAGAACGTCCAACGAGTCGAGTCGTTTTAGACTTGAAGCGAAACGTAGGATGGATTTTCTTCTTCTTCTTCTTCTTTCTCTTTGTTGTCGGAGGTTGTCGACAATCGTGAAGTATAGCAGGTGCAGCTGCAGTTTGAAAGATGAACAAAGGAGGAACTGAAGAAGAGACAAGAAGGGCCTTTGACAAATAACGCTGAAGGCCGAGATGCAAGATTCATTTAATAGATGGGCCAGAAAGGGTCTCATATGTTTACATGTGATTTGTATGAAGGGCATATAGGTAATAGCATAATCTGTTAGCTTTGTTATAATTGCAGTAGGGCACAGAACAGAATGGAGCGGAGGTTGTTTTTCTGTTTCTGGTGCTTGGACGTTTGGGAGAAAGAGATGATGAAGGAAATCTTATTCTCGTCGCCTGTCTGAACCTTCATGGTATCAGAGCGGGGCAAGTCGCCGGAGGTGAAGAAAGGACGACGGGATGGCGCTGGAGCTAGCAGACAGCCCGCACTCACCCTTCTTTGTGAATTCCACGGATCTCCAGGTGGTGAGTATTGTTACACCGGAGCTGACAGAGGGCAACTATCCGACATGGAAAAGGTCGGTAGAACTTGCTCTGTCAATTAAAAATAAACTAGGGTTTGTGGATGGTACGATTGAGAGGCCTGCAGGGGACAGTGCCATTTTTCCAGCTTGGGTGCGACCTGGTAAAGGCTTGGCTGCAAAAGTCTGTCTCTGCTCCAATAGCGTCAACAATCTTTTATTTCGACTCAGCCAGGGAAATCTGGGAAGAACTAAGAGAAAGGTATGGGGAGCCGGACGATTCGAAGGTTTGCCAACTACAACTGCAGTATTATACCTTGATTCAGGGATCTCGGACAGTTTCGGCTTTTTATAATGAAATGCTCTCCATCTTGAGAGAGTTGAGGATTTACCGTCCTATCCCATGTTGTGAGTGCAGAAAGTGTGACTGTAAGTGGGAACAGAACTACGTAAACCAGCTGCAAAAAGACATGCTGTTTAAATTCTTGAATGGATTGAATAGCGAGTATCAGGGGCTGAGGACTCAAATTTTGTTGCGGAAGCCACTTCCCACTTTGGGAGAAGCCTACAATATAGTTCAGCGAGAAGAATTGCAGCAGGCTTTAAGAAATGAGGACAATGTGTTAATGGCTCATCCAGTCACAGCTACCTCTGTCACTAAACCAGGGTACGATGCAGAGAAACTTAAAGAAGCAAGTCTCGTGAATTTTGCTGGGAAAAGAAAGTTTAACCCAGATATTGTCTGTGACAACTGCGGCAAGAAAGGACACATTAAGAGGGAGTGCTATTTCTTGGTGGGCTTTCCCTCTAACAGTAGAGGAGGCCGGACTCGAGGAAGAGGAGGAATGAGATTTCAAGGTGGAGATAGTAGGAGGATGGTTAACTCTGTTAAAATTGGAGGGGAAGCTTCTACTGAACAGAATTTCTCAAGTCTGAATCTTTCAGCGACTCAGGTTCAGCGGTTGTTGTCGTTGCTGAGTGTGGAAGACAACAACAGCAGCCAATCTAATGCCCAGGTTTCATACAACCAATCTGGTCAATCTTCTATTTCCTCTGTTCCTTTCTCAGGTATCATCTCAACCTTATCTTTTCATAATAAAGCCATTCGGGCATGCCTTCAAACCTGGATTTTAGACACTGGAGCTACAGATCACGTTGCCTCTACTCTTGCCTGTTTTACTGAGTATAAGGAATTGCATAAACCTTTACAAATACATCTACCAAACAACAGCACAGTTCAAGCCACCCATATAGGAAAAGTACATCTTACTCCAACTTTTCTTCTGGACGATGTGCTTTTTGTCCCAGATTTTCGGTTTAACTTAGTTTCAGCCAGTAAACTCACTAAACACTCACACATATGCCTTGTTCTGTCACATGAATGCTGTTTTATTCAGGACTTACGCAGCTGGATGACGATTGGACTTGCTAGGAGGAGAGGAGGTCTATATGTAATCGGGGAGATGGCTGGAGATAACAAGAAAGAGCAAAACACAAGCATACATCAGCAGCATACACAGTTACATACTTCAGACACAATACATGCTTTTAATATAGTTAGGCAATGCACTAGCCTAGATAACTTTGATCTTTGGCATCTAAGACTAGGACATGTTGCATACAGTAAATTGCCATTTCTGAAACAGTTGGAACCTACCATCTCTATGCAACAGAGCAATGCATGTACTGCTTGTCATCAATCTAAACAAAAAAAGTTGGTTTTTCCAATCAGCACAATTCACAGTGTTGCGTCCTTTGATTTATTACACTGTGACATATGGGGGCCTTGTTCAATCACAGCATTAGGAGGTTACAGGTTCTTCCTAACGATTGTTGATGATTTCACAAGGGTCACCTGGGTGTTTCTAATGCAGACGAAGGGTGAAGTAAGAAAATTATTGCAAGATTTTTACATTTTTGTAGAGACACAGTTTCAAACAAGAATTAAGGCAATTAGGAGTGATAATGGTTCGGAGTTCTTACTGACAGATTTTTATAAGAAATATGGCATTCTTCATCAAACGTCCTGTGTTGAAACACCACAGCAAAATGGTGTAGCTGAACGCAAACACCAACATCTGTTAGAAGTCACCAGAGCCCAACTTTTTCAGGCAAATCTACCTCTCTATTTTTGGGGCTATGCTTTACTGGCTGCCACACATGTGATCAATAGATTACCTAGCAAAATTCTGCATTATAAATCGCCTTACGAAAAACTTTTTCTTAAAAGTCCTGTTTATCAGAATTTGAGAGTTTTTGGTTCTCTTTGCTTTGCTTGTACATATGTGCATGATAGGAAGAAGTTGGATAAAAGAGCTCGAACATGTGTCTTTTTGGGCTATCCACTTGGTACGAAAGGTTATTACCTTTTGGATTTGGACAAAAACACTGTGTTTATATCTAGGGATGTCATTTTTCATGAGTATATTTTTCCCTTCAAATTACAGCATCATGAACACCAGACAGACAACTCTTTAGTTTTACCACTTCTTTCAACACAGTCTGCATCTTCATCTTCACTGCATATTCATGATACAGATCATATTTCCAGTCAAGACATTTCTGTTCCTTTAGAAACTTCACACCCAGAGTCCACATTTACTTCCCCACATAATCATTCATCTGAACAATCATCACATACATCCACTTCATCTGATCACATGCATACAGATTTGCATTTGCGAAGGAGTACAAGATCCAGAAAAGTCCCTGGTTATCTCCACGATTACTATCACAACCTCTCTTCCCAGGAAGCAAGTCCTGAATCATCTGAATTGCGTGCCAGGTCTGCTTCCTCTACTCAAATACTTTCTTCTTCTTCTTCTTCTGTTTCTGTCCCTTATCCAATTGAGCCATATATCTCTTATTCTAGACTGTCCAAACCTTACAAGTCTTACCTTTTATCTTTGGATCAAAATCCTGAACCTTGTGGCTATAGAGAGGCTGTACAATTTCCACATTGGCAAGACGCAATGGCTGCTGAACTACGAGCCCTCCAAGATAATAAGACTTGGGAGATCGTTTCTCTACCCTCAGGCCATCGTGCCATAGGATGTAAGTGGGTGTTTAAAACCAAGCTCAGGGCTGATGGCACGGTGGAAAGACATAAAGCAAGGCTAGTTGCTAAGGGCTATACTCAAAAGGAAGGTTTTGATTTTCAAGAAACCTTCAGCCCGGTAGCTAAACATACTACTATTCGACTCTTTCTTGCTCTTGCTTCTATGCACAATTGGAGTTTGCGTCAATTCGACATCCACAATGCTTTTTTGTATGGAGATTTATTGGAAGAAGTGTATATGGATATGCCGGACGGTTTGGACATTCAGGGGGAGAAGTTTAGTGGAAAACCAGTATGCAAACTCAATAAGGCTTTATATGGCCTAAAACAGGCTTCGAGGCAATGGAATGAGAAGTTATCTGCATGTCTGTTGGCTGGTGGTTTTAGGCAATCTAAATTTGATTACACCTTGTTTACTAAACAGGAGAAAGATGGATTTATAGCAGTGCTGGTCTATGTGGATGATATGGCTGTGGCCGCTTCTTCTAATAATCTGATTGATGAGCTCAAGCAATACATGTCGCAGCACTTTAAGGTGAGAGACTTGGGAGTCTTGAGGTATTTTCTGGGTCTGGAAATAGCAAGGAGCAAGGAGGGAATTTTTATCTCTCAAAGAAGCTATGCACTTCGGTTGCTTGAAGACATGGGCAAATTGGCAGTAAAACCAAGCAATGTACCTATGCTGCCTAATGTCAAGTTGGGAAGAACAGAGGAGGAAGAAGTTGTAGAGGCAAGTGGATATAGAAGGATGGTTGGAAGGATGATCTACCTGGGGATCACAAGACCAGATCTAGCCTTCTCAGTCCATACTTTAGCCCAGTTTATGGACAAACCGTCGAAAAAACATTGGGATGCAGCAAGTCAGGTCCTCATATATCTAAAGAGCACTCCAGGGAAGGGTATATTTTTCTCAAGTAGAGAGCCACCTAAACTGGAAGCGTATTCTGATAGCGACTGGGGCGGTTGCGTAGATACTCGCAAGTCAACCACTGGTCTGGCAATCTTTCTGGGAGGTTCATTGGTGAGTTGGAAGTCGAAGAAGCAAACAACAGTATCGAGGAGCTCGACAGAAGCTGAATACAGAGCTATAGCGACAGCAACGGCAGAAATTCTATGGCTGGTTGCTTTATTGAAAGATTTTGGGTTGAATGCTGAATTACCAGTGTCTCTTCACTGTGATAATAAGTCAGCGATATACATAAGCAAAAATCCAGTATTTCATGAGCGCACGAAGCATCTGGAATTGGATTTACACTTTGTCAGAGAAAAGCTTGAACAAGGCGTGATCAACATCTTGCATCTCAAGACATACGAGCAATTAGCGGATCTCTTCACGAAAGCGTTGCAGCCTGGGAAACAGAACGAGTTTTTAAACAAGATGGGAATGAGAGACATATATAATTCCCATCTTGAGGGGGAGTGTCGACAATCGTGAAGTATAGCAGGTGCAGCTGCAGTTTGAAAGATGAACAAAGGAGGAACTGAAGAAGAGACAAGAAGGGCCTTTGACAAATAACGCTGAAGGCCGAGATGCAAGATTCATTTAATAGATGGGCCAGAAAGGGTCTCATATGTTTACATGTGATTTGTATGAAGGGCATATAGGTAATAGCATAATCTGTTAGCTTTGTTATAATTGCAGTAGGGCACAGAACAGAATGGAGCGGAGGTTGTTTTTCTGTTTCTGGTGCTTGGACGTTTGGGAGAAAGAGATGATGAAGGAAATCTTATTCTCGTCGCCTGTCTGAACCTTCAGAGGTTTTTTTTTGTTGTTGTTGCAATTCTTTTGCGTGTTGATTATATGCAGGGTTTGTTGGATATGGACGCACCCTTTTTAGGTGAAATGCTACATGCGTCAACTGTTGTCTGGATTGGAGCATTGCCACAGCCATCACGTGCTTCACCGCGACATTAAAGGGTCAAACCTTCTGATTGATAATGAAGGAATTCTAAAGATTGCTGATTTTGGCCTAGCCTCATTTTTTGATCCTGAAAATAAGCATCCGATGACAAGCCGAGTGGTTACTTTGTGGTACCGAGCCCCGGAGCTTCTGCTTGGTTCGACAGATTATGGAGTGGGCATTGATCTGTGGAGTGCCTGGTGCATTCTGGGTGAACTATTTGCTGGAAGGCCTATACTGCCAGGTCGTACCGAGGTTGGTTATATAATTTGGTTCATGCTTTGAGTTCTGGTAAATAACCAATGAAATAGATTCTGGACAATTTTGCGATGAAATCCGATGTTTTGTCTCTGATGGTTAATATTCTACTCAGGTGGAGCAACTTCATAAGATATACAAGCTGTGTGGTTCTCCGGGTGATGATTACTGGAGGAAATTTAAGTTACTGAATACGACCTTATACGAGCCTAAAGAGCCTTACAAACGATGTGTAAGGAGTAAATTTAAGGACTTCCCTCCCTCGTCTCTACCACTTATCGATACCCTTCTTGCAATTGATCCAGAAGAACGCGGGACAGCTACAGCGGCATTACAGAGCGAAGTGAGTAATTCTTACTCAGAATATCCTTGATTGCGTCTGCTGTTCTAACTTCTAAGGATGATGTTATGACGTTTATCAGAGTCCTCAAAAAAAACAAAAACACTTGCAGTATAGTTGTACTTTCCTCTTGGTTTTACCTATGAATTTGAAGGAGAAAAATCTTATTATCCCCTTCCAAAATGCAGTTCTTCACCACAGAACCTTATGCCTGTGAATCTTCTAGCCTCCCACACTATCCCCCTTGCAAGGAAATTGATGCCAGACTCCATGACCGTGAAGCGAGAAGGTTTTCGATCGCTCTTGATATTTTTCATCTCCATGCTGAACCCCGTACATGAGCATTGTGTAGGATTTGAGGATCTGTGTAATGAGAGTTTGACAAAAATAATGAGTATATTTTTTATTTATAGGCTGCAAGCAGCTGACAAAGTCCAAGGTGATAACAAGAAGAAACTGAGGACGCGGGATCGGGCTGTCAGAGCCTTCCCTGCTCCGGAAGCCAATGCTGAGGTTCAAGCCAATATTGATGTAGGCGCTCGTGTTGTCTCTTGTTTCCTTTCTCACATGAACATTTGTTTAGTTCTTTGTTTCTATTTAAACAAGCCTCTCCCTCTAGTCTGAAATGTAGAAAAGTAACTGAAGCATGCTCGGCGTAATCACGCATGAGGATTTGATGAGTTTTTTTTATTGAATAGTGAATTTGTGCTTAAGCATCTGTTCTTCTGTTGGACAGAGACGACGAATGATTTACAAGGTGAATCCCAAAAGTACGAGCGAGAAATTTCCTCCACCACACCAGGATGGCGGAGTCGGCATTCCTGTTGGAGTTTTACAACGACTTGGTCCGACCACTGTTATGCACGATAATTCCCGCACTTCCACTTCCTTTACTTGTTCTAATAACTCGTCAGAAATATGGCCTGGGCCCCTGGCTGATAATTCTGCGGATGTTCTTAAACGGAAGAAGAAGAAAGCGGTTTGGGGCAGCGGCAATGGGGACAGAGCATTAGGTTCGTCTGTCTTTTCCGTAGGAACCTACAAGGGAAAACTCGGTGATCATAGTCATGTTAAGGAAATTAGAAGTTTTGCGTAAGACGAGATTCGCACCTTGTGGAGAAAGGATTCAATTCAGGTGCAACTATCTCCTTGTCGTTAATTTTGTTCCTCTAGATATGCGAGAAGCATCCTCGGTCATCTCGCTGTAAATGCCTTTGACGGATGTGAAATCTCCTTGTGCATGAGTTGCAGAAAGATGTATAGAGATAAATTTCAGTTTCGGTATTTCAGTAGCATTGGTTACTTATCTGCATGCTGCCGAGGTGTTTATTGACAACCCAACTGATCAAAATGGAGAGGGGTTTTGGTCCGTCGACTTACTTTGAGGAGCGAAAGCAATGAACTCATGATTGTCCTTGGACGGCTTCCGTCGCCGTTTCTGGGTTGCCTTGAAACGGTTACATTAGCCCATACTACGTTTACAGTTGTTTGTTAGGGACTTTAAATTGGGAGGCATGGAATGGTAGATTGGTGTCATTGAACAACTGCAGCAGCACGTGAAACATATTGAATCGTCAATGATCAGTCTCCTGGCGATTGCGAGCTCAAAGACTTACAGGTGGGTAGATAGCTGAAAGTATCCCTCTGTAGCTGTCCTCTAGTTCTTTATAAGATCTGTTCTTCGGTGGCATTAAACTCTCCAGTAATCTCTGCAGCACCCTTTTCTCCGGTGATTTTGTGCAGGAGAGGTTTCAGTCCGGTGAAGCATGGGACCTGGAGGACCTGGAGGGCCGCCCCGTTGGGGTCCCACTCCGCCCGGGCCCCCTGGACCGTTCGGAGGAATCTGCGACGTGATCGGCTTCTGGTAAGTAAAAGCTGCTTCGTTGGAGTTTTGTAGTTGAACCAACTTCCTGGTGTAGTTTGCTCGCGCTTCTTGTCCTGATGTCCCAATTCCGTGGTGGTTGCTCGCATCGCAGTTTGAGCTTCATTTGCTGTTGCTGGTTGATACAAGATTGCTTCGGAGGGCCTCCCGGACCACCTGGACCATTCGGACCTCCGCCTCCATGATTGTTCATGTTTCTGGACCTTGTAATTTTTGGTGTAATAATAATATAATACCACGGCAAGCCTTCGATGGATTCACCATGCAATGCGTGCTGTAATAAGAACGAAAGTTCATCCGAATGGGACACTTTTTTTTAAGTATTATTTGAGCTCGAGATCACTTTTTTTTTTTATGTCAAACAATGCCTTTTTCAAAACCGAGCTTAAATAAATCGGACATTAGAAACACACAATAAACACCTCCCTTTTCTTTGTGATGCATGCGATTTAGTAATCCCTAATTTTCGAACCTTAACGAATCCCTATAGTTTTTCTAACTTGAACTTAAAATAAGTTAGTGGCGACTCCGACATTTTTAAAATCCGAAGCCTTATCGTCAAGGGAGGATATTCATTTTAAATGGAACCGGAAACGGGAACACCCGCGACAAGAAGCTGGTGGAGCTGTCATGGCACTACACCAAGATGATGCAAGGTATACTGATTCTCTCTACTGCCTATCTCGTCGTGGACAATCAAAGTGTTGGGCCAAAAATTGGAAGACATTTTTCAAGTCGCGAACTCATGATAAAAAACTAAAACATTTTATTGAACATGGAATACATTCTTTAAATCTAAACAATGTTTCATGCAGACAATTTAAAATATTCTTGTTTTTTATTAGCCAAATTCAAATACTGGGAATTTATTATCCAAAAGCATTATATTTTTAGTACTCAAAATTCATTTTAATCCCCATATTGTCATAGTCCTTCAAATTTAGAAGAAATTATTTTTCTTTGTCAGTAATTTCTTTTAAAATCTATTCCAAAAAATAGAGTTGAAAGAGTTATTATCGTCTTATCTCATATTGTACAACAACCAACGCCAACTGTCTTAAAAGCTCGAACTAGTAAGTAAAAGTGTGACATACTATATATTTTCAATTTCAACATCTCCTACTATAGTTGAAATTCAACTTTGTCAGTGTTAACCGTACAGTTTAATGTCTACTATTCTACTAATTGAAATAGTGAATTTTTATTGATTTTACCAATTTTTATACTATTTACCCTTTATTTAATTCAATTATCATATACAAATTGCTATTTATTTATTTATTTATTTATCAAATATAATTTCTTATTTTATCTCGACATTTAAAGCCTTCTCCATCATGATATAAGATAAAATATTGTCTTGTCACTTCGTATGTTTCCATACCAAGGCTCAATCCAATTAAGTCGTCATAAGGCCTTTCTTGTTATTTTCCGTTCTAGTCATGTTTGTAAGTGTAACGCTGTGAGCTCGGTATCGTCGCATTAAATTCCGATATTCTGTTTACTTGTTATATTTCTAGTCATTTACCTTGCGGTGTACAATACCAAACGCTGTAAACCGTTATATTAAATTCTTCTATTGCGTTTACTTTCACTTTACGGCGACCACATTCACTGTAAATTCGACACGTGTTGCGGGGAACAACTTTTCCGCGCCAACACTCATCAATTTTATCGGCTAGGAAATATTATTTAAATAATGGTAAGAAAGGAGTGAAAAGACAATTTCAAAAACTTTCGTGCAAGAAATGACTCTTTACAACAAACGTGATTTGGGTCCCCGTTGAGTTTTGTTGTTATTGAAATTTTCGTTTTCTCATTTCGGCCATTACTAACATCATGCTTTCTTAATATAACTAAAAGATGTTGAATAAGTGGAAGGGTTTTGTACTAATCGAGTTCACCAATGATTCAAGATGATGGGATTGGTTAGGCTCAGCAAGAGAGAGCCTAAAACGTACCTCAAACCGAGTTTACGGGATTCGTTAATTGGATAAATGATTAAATCCTTCGCAATGACTTGATCCACGTCAAACACGCAATTTAAAGGTAAAATGCCTAAATGGCTAGTGTCGCACGTGTCTCTACACCTGCTAATATTCCCCAAATCGGACATTTATCTGTCACGGATGCACAAACGGATACTCTTAACGTAGGCAAAGAATAATTGCCCCATGTCATAAACAATTCGTTGTTTACTCCCCCCGCCTGAATCAGAGAGAAAAAAGGAAAGCAAATCATGGGTTTTGGGTCTCCTAAAAAATGATCATACCCTAAAAATAATAATTTCACACAGTACAAGAAAGCTGCATATCCTAAAACGGTGGTTGCTTTAGATGTTAGGGCGCCGTGTCAACCCACAGGCTTAATATAACAAATATCTCTCAACGATAATTTAGTCAAGTGGGGTTTTTAAGAAATATATATATATATATTATATCAAGTGATGGTATTGTATTTGTTTTGGAAGGACCTGAATAAAGGACAAAAACTTAAATGTCACGCACGGTGTATCCGCTTAATGATAAAAGTTACGATGATCCTTTTATCCGGATTTTGTTATAATCATCTGCCAAAAATAATTGAGCAACCCCCAATGAAGAGGGCCTCAGATCAGGATATAATAATAATAATAATGATGATGATGATTATTGAAGAAGATGTTACATATCATTTGCCTTGATATGATACCACTAATTAAAATTATTTAGATATATAATGCGAAACGAGGGTGAAGTGACATTAGAGGGAGAAATGAAGTGGATTTTTTTTTATTTCCTTTTTGAAGGGATTAGAGCCGTGACATAAGGTAAAAAGGGGTAAAATTGACTGGCCTTTTCCTTCTCAGGCATTTATTATTTGTGGGGGATAATTTTATTTTTTGAGCTTCTTTTTCTAAATAAAAATTACAAATTTCGTCTTAACGAGTACTCAACAAATAATATTGTTTTTATTTAGATTCGATATATTTAATAAACTAATTTCCTCAATCTTACCCGACGACGCCCTACAATTCTAGTGAAATGCCAAAAAAAAAAA
>JARUPW010000062.1:1158004-1185013 GCA_029817735.1 Melastoma sanguineum | reverse complement strand
TTTAGTGGTGTCCTTAGTCTTAGTTTAGTTAACAGTCTAGTGACAATGGCGTCGACGAACAGGGGCCGTCTCCCATCTTGCCTCTTTATATCCATTATCGCTTTATTGCCTCCGTTTCAGACCCATACGCCTTCCAAACCATTCTCGCTCCCGCCGTTGGTGCTAGACGGGTATATTTGTTTGAATACAGCAAGAATTTTCTTGAGAGTATCATTTCGGAATCGCACTAATGACAACAGCAATACTAAATTGATCGACCAACTAAAGGTCTCAAACTAAAGGAAAAGAAGAGAAACTACCAAAGTGCTTTGCTGCTTAGTGTTTTCGGAACGATTAATATTCAATTCTCTATTTTCGCTTCCTATTATGTTCTTTACTCCTCTCTCTCTGTCCAATATAAGCTTGTATACGCTCGTCGATCGTCTCTATGTCTTGTACATTGTCTACTCTAACAGGCGGGTCCTACCTCGCACCCATACAATTTCTGGTTGAGCTATGTTTATGTTCCTTCAAGGGCCATAAATACTGATACATTCAAAAACTCAAGTTATTTCCTCTGTCAACGTATTTTGAAACCGTGGATGTACGGAACTAAAATAAAATTAAAGGCGGTGAGTCATTCGAGCAACAAGGCGGACGGACTGATGATGGCTTAGGTGAGCGCCCATACTGACCTTAGATCCGAGATCCGGAAGCTAGCCATCACCCAGGGTTTTGAAAGAGACAGACTTCCGTTCGAGCGGACTTTTGCGAGAATAATTTGAGGGAAATCGCTACGAGAGGACGAGGATGAGACTGCCTATTACTACTTCTTGACTTCAGAAGAAAGAATTATGGAGAGGGACCCACATGTCTCGTAACTATTTCTTATTCTACTTGGGTGAATGTCTACAATCGTGAGTACTAATGCCCTAGATACATAACGTCGCATAACACACTTGCATCATAATCTATCCTCTGTCTGACCGCGCAAATAGCAAACGCACAACTCTCACACGTAGTATCCTTGAGAGATCTCTCATTAATTTTTTTCGAAAATCTCACACATGTGTCTACTATAACATGATCTAAATCTTATACTTATAGTATGATAGAAGTTAACTCACACATTCCATCTCGGTTAATCTCTATCTAGCTGTCGCGCTATCCATACAGATATAGCTTGTATTAAATAGAAAGCAAGGGTATCCAATTTTTCCATGATCAAAGCAAGTAGGATGCACAACGAAGAAGGAGTCGACCCTCTTAATATTTAAATCCATTGATCAAGTTTGCAAGATTGCGGATAATTTTACTCAAACCCCTCAGCTATGTTTCGTTTAGGGACAACTCACAGTTGGGATCGCTACGTTCAGTTCTGGCTCCATATGCACACGACCTTCAAGGGAAGTCGCGGTGGTTGCTCGAGCTTGTCACATATGACTCATGCTCCAGAATCTGCAAGTTTGTGCAAATTACTTCACCACCATCGCAGGGGAAGCGAGCTAACGGTACAGGTGCACGTTGGGACGTACGTAGTGTTACTAATTAATACTAAATAGTAGTAAATTTTACTGCAAACTTCCTCTAATGTACTACGATCTATAGTCATCTTCCGAGTATACATATAACTATACACTAACATGCAAGAGTGTCTCAGTCATGGTCAATCTACTAACTTGAAAGACTCTGGAACTATATATTGCATGTATCTATTTTTATTGGTTCATATTTGTCAACGAAAATGTATGTAGAAAATCATTAAATGTTTATATTATGAAACTGTTCACGCAAGTGCAATTACTACTTTTACGCTGACTTTACTAAACTAATTTTTAGTAAAGTGCAACGAGACAGTAGTAAAAAAAGTAGTAAAATTTATACATTTTTTACTAATTGCGTTGACTTTACTAAAAAAACCACACTTTAGTAAAGTCAGCGAGACTGTTAGTAAAAAAAGTAGTAAAATGTTACTACTTATTATTACCTATTTCTACGTTGACTTTACTAATTTCCTTTTTAGTAAAGTCAGCGTAAAAGTAGTAAATTTACTACTTTGAACTGTACAAATTATGTTGAATAAGTAGCTTATTGTTACTACTTTTCGTTGTCGATTTTTAGTAAAAATTGTGTTGAGTTGTAAATTGGTAGTAAAGTAGGTAGGGTTTTTCATAAATGTGTTGTACTTTAGCATGTTTTTACTAAATAAGTAGTAAACTCTCCGTAATTTTGTAGGCGTTGGCCTGTGCATACTTATGGTGGTCTTCCTTGCGCTGATGTCCTCGAAAAGCCTCCTCTTGTATCTGTACACTAATTCTCCACTTTCAATTATAAGACATATACTATCATACATCATCTATACTGAGTATTCGTTCGAAAACACTTTCTCCTTTCCCGCGGATCGTCTTTCCTTTCCTGCTCCGACCCATTCCGTCCGTTGGTTCCGCCGTTTTCTGTGGGAAGTCGAGCGGTCTCTGGTTTGGACGACAAGGATCAGGTGGGTCGTCCTCTCCTTTCTCGACCATTTATCTTCTGATTTGGTCTTGGGCTGGAATGGGCTGACATTAAGTTGGTCGTTCCGACGCGGTAAGTTTGGTTTTTTTCTGGCAGTTGTGGGTTCGTTATTGGGTTTTAGTTGCATCTCTCTCTGAGAATCAGATTAACAAACAAAGTTATGCGTCCACCAAACAACTTCTTTATCGCAAAGTGAAACAACATTAAAAACTAAGGGATATCTTTACCCTTTCATTCTTAAGTATGTCCATGGCCGATTGGTGGTCGTATACGTGACTTGATATTCCTGAATTTTCTTTCTCATCCATAAGTTCCCGTCCAAACCGTCTTAGATCTATGCATCCACAATCGATCATCCGCACCCAGTTTCGCAAAGGGCATCAAGGTTTTACCCGAGTACCGACTAAGCCACTCATGCCAGATATATTTTGCAGTCTGAACATCTTCATTAGAAGCAAAGCATGCAACGTCTAGAAATATTTGGTTCAGCCTTTCATCTAGCTCTCCGTGAAGTACCGCTACTACTTTCCAAAAATCCCAAGTAAGTTGCAACTTGGACAACTGTTCAAATTAATTTACTGACTATTCCCCATTTGGGTGTGTGTGTTGGGTGCGAGACAACAGCGATGGAGTCCCCCCCTTGTTTTCTTATAAATTCCTGTACAAATTGACTTAGCGCGTTGTTATCGAACGACTTTAAAAAAAAACTTGAGGGTTTTATAAATAATATTAAGAAAAGTGGTCGGCCACGTGAACACGATGGGATTGATTGAATTCCCGAGCTAAGAGACACAACGATTGAATACAACATTAATCATCCAGTTGAGGCAGAGTCCATCATTTAACTTTCAGTTCTCCTCCTTTTTTCGTTTGTTGGGGGTATAGTCGATACGGGCCATCAAATGACACGAGTTCCCTGCAGTTTTCAATTATCAAGCGGCAGTCTCCCCTCATACAGGGCACGCTTATCAGAGAGTCGCACATTTTAAACTCCACCCTCTTCAATCTTCTCAAGTTTGAGAGGTCTGGGATTTCATCCAGGAGACCTCTAATTCCTCCAAGAGCTCCATTTTCTCGACCCCAGAAAAGTCAATGCATTTACAACTCCGCAGATGTAAGTAGCAAAGCCTCCTCAACGATCCTAAATTGGACAACCTGATAGGACAAATCATACTCCCCATATTATCTCGTCCATCCAGCAAAGTCCCACTCTGCATTGACTGCCAACAATGCCAGAGTGACAATCTACGCAAGGACGAAGGAAGCAGCGATGCGGATGAAATGTCGCAATTATACAGAATGAGATCCTGAAGCCAGGACATGGAACCCAAATTAGTAGAAAAAATACCACCGACATCCAAACTTAATTTCTGCAACCCATATAGCTTCTCTATCCCCTCTACGTCCAGCGAGACGACCTAAATTCAGCGATCGGAGGCTGGCAAGTCGGGAAAGATTGCATCTTGCAAGGTTTGGCACCTCTGACATTGAAATTTTAAAAGAAATGAATAATTGAGAAATTTCCAATACCTCAAGGCTCTTTAGATTGCCGATCCAGGAAGGTAGCTTCCATATGCGTGACTGAGTCACATGGAGTACTCTCAAGTCCTCTAGCCTCCCAATAGACTCTGGCAACTCCCAATTTTTGTAACCAGAGGGCAAACGGAGCTCTTGTAGAGCTTTTGCAGATCCAAGCTCTTCCGGTAACCTTGTCAATATGATACAGTTGAATATATACAGGCGTTTAAGATACCCTAATACACCGATATAACTGGTGATTTCTTCCAAATCCCGGCAAAATTTGAGTTTAATTATCTCCAGCTTTGGGAAAAGAGAGAGGTCGGGCAGTCTTGTAATCTTCGCATCCGAGATATCAAGTACTCTCAAATGACCCATTCTCTATTAAAAAAAAAAAAACGAGTATCATCCCACGATTAGTTAATGTTGATTTTCTGCTTTATGATAGATGAATACAAGGGAAAGGAAATTAATACCAGGTCTTCCNAGTATTGTTATGGGTTTTTAGGAGGATTTTTAATTTTTCATGTATTTATTTTTATTAATTGATTGATTAAGTTTAACTTGAGTCAAATCATTTTAGTCACTTCATAATAATACATGTTGATCCCTTGTCTTTGGCCTTTTTAATGAATTCCCAAGCTAAGAGACACAACGATTGAATACAACGTTAATCATCCAGTTGAGGCAGAGTCCATCGTTCAACTTCAGTTCTCCTCCTTTTTCGATTGTTGGGGTATAGTCGATACGGGCCATCAAATGACTCGAATCCCGCGCACCCTAAAACTATCAAGCGGCAGTCTCCCACCATACATGGCACGCTTATCAGAGAGTCGCACCAACGAAACATCACCCTCTTCAATCTTCTAAAGTTTGAGAGGTCTGGGATTTCATCCGCGAAATCACAATAGGAGACCTCTAATTCCTCCAAGAGCTCCATTCTCTCGACCCCAGAAAAGTCAATGCATTTACAACTCTCCAGATGTAAGTAGCAAAGCCTCCTCAACGATCCTAAATTGGACAACCTGATAGGACAAATCATATTCCCCATATTATCTCGTCCATCCAGCAAAGTCCCACTCTGCATTGACTGCCAACAACGGCAGAGTGACAATCTACGCAAGGACGAAGGAAGCAGCGATGCGGATGAAATGTCCCAAAAACACAGAAAGAGATCCTACAGCCAGGACATGGAACCCAAATTAGTAGAAAAAATACCACCGACATCCAAACTTAATTTCTGCAACCCATATAGCTTCTTTATCCCCTCTACGTCCTCAGCGAGACGACCTAAATTCAGCGATCGGAGGCTGGCAAGTCGGGAAAGATTGCATCTTGCAAGGTTTGGCACCTCTGACATTGAAATTTTAAAAGAAATGAATAATTGAGAAATTTCCAATACCTCAAGGCTCTTTAGATTGCCGATCCAGGAAGGTAGCTTCCATATGCATGACTCAATCACATGGAGTACTCTCACCTCTAGCCCCCCAATAGACTCTAACAACTCCAAATTTTGGAAACCACGGGACAAACGGAGCTCTTGTAGAGCTTTTGCAGATCCAAGCTCTTCCGGTAACCTTGTCAATCTGAAAAAGTCGGATATATCCAGGCGTTTAAGATACCCTAATACACCGATAGAACTGGGGATTTCTTCCAAATCCCCGCAATCGTTGAGTTTAATTATCTCCAGCTTTGGGAAAAGAGAGAGGTCGGGCAGTCTTGTAATCTTCGCAGCCATGAAATCAAGTACTCTCAAATTACCCATTCTCTATTAAAACAAAAAAAAACGAGTATCATCCCACGATTAGTTAATGTTGATTTTCTGCTTTATGAGAGATGAATACAAGGGAAAGGAAATTAATACCAGGTCTTCCATTTAATTGTCCGTAATTCCATCCCCCCAAAGCTGGAGAATGACGAGGCTGTCCATCTTGAAGAAATCGGGATTAGGTCTGAGATCCAACAAGTCCACTTTCCAAGATAGCCACAATAGATTCGTCTGGAAATTCCTAAACTTCCCACTTAATTTTGCTCCATATGTTAGGTTGAGAAACCTGAGATTGGACATGCCCTTGAATTCCTTCCCGGTAAAAACTTCCCGAGAACATAAAGGAAAACCTTGCAGGTCAATGGCTAAAACTTGATCGGTGCCCTGGTAGGAAAACATAAAGGAAATGAGGAAGCTAAAGAGAGAGACCGAGTCCAATCCAATAAATCAGGAAAACATTATTAATTATTATTATCATATCACCTGCTTTTGGCGTGTGACATTAAGGGCCAAATTAGGATCCCACAGCCTGCTGCGCTTGCCGAGGCTCTCTGAATTAACAATCTCCCTTCCCATCTCTCTAATTAAGTCATGCATCCAATACTTGTCTTCTTCGTCATCGTCGACATTCCGTACCTTTATCAAAGATCTGTTCTGGAGGACATCCAATGCACTTTTAGGAAAAAAACCACAGGCTTCCCACATGTAACTCGCATACTCCCTTGGCATCACTTTATCGTCGAAACAAGCAATGTCCAGAAAAACCTGCTTCTCACTCTCCTTTAAGTCATCGTAGCTGATCCGCAGCTTACTCAAGACGTCTTCGTGAGGCACTCGCTCCAGCATTTCCAATGTATGTTCCCATTTAGTCTTTTCCTTTCCAAATAAGAGCCCTCCGATCACCTCCAAAGCTAAGGGAAGCTTTCCGGACATACGAATAACCCGCATCGATAAATCATCAAAGTCATCTGGAGGTACCTCTCCACGAAATGCGTGCCGACTGAAGAGTTGCAGAGCATGATCATCGCTCATACCCTCCACTTCATAAGCAGTATCACTAGGTCTCATAAGGCCCTTGCAAACGCTCTTATCCCTCGTCGTGACGAAAATTATCGTTCCCGGACCGAAGAATCCGAAATTTCCAACCAACTTTTTTAGCTGACTACACTTGCTGACATCGTCAAAAACGATAAGGACCCTTCTATTGCGGAGCCTTCTTTGGATCTCATTCATTCCATCGCTAGAGTCACCAATTTCTCCATCCGATTTGCCGAAGATATCCCTCAATAGCTTCTTTTGCAACCTTTCAACACCCCCCACACTAGTCGACAAGGATTCTCGCACATCGGCAAGGAAGCAGCATCCATCGAATTGGGAAGAGATTCTGTTGAAGATGACATTCGCCAGTGTTGTCTTCCCAAGGCCCCCCATGCCATGCACCACCACAACATGTCGTTCAGCGTGAGAACTCAAATTCAACATGCCCAATACATCCTCCACGCGATCATCCATCCCTACGAGATGATCCGGCAAAATCCTATCTTTGATGTTCAGCTTGTTTAGAATATCCGCAACCACAGCACTAACAAACTCGCCCATCCTGCCCGAAATCAAATGGAGATCAAGTTGTTCAAAAAACTGCCGACTAACAACATGGAAAAGCTCAACGGAAACAACAGCTGTTGAAATATCCGAAATGACATAAATAATTATATAAAAAAGAGAAAGGTTTAAGATGATGAGTTATATACCCCTTATCTTTTTTGTATTCCAGACCACGGATACCTCCAACCTTCTTCAGAGCTTCCTCCCACAATTTCACATCCTCTTCCTTATATTTTTCTTTGTGCTTCTTGAGGGCTTTCCGGTACCGATTGGTTTGCAGCTTCACGTCGCTGGGGCTTACATCGTAGAAGATGGGCAAGATGACTTTCCTAGAGGCTGGGTCCCTGAGGCAGTCCACCATCATGGCGAGTTCTCGGAGGCACCACGCGCTCGATGCGTAGTCTTTGGAGAAGACAACAACGTAGATCCTAGAGTCCGGGACAGCTCGACGGAGCTCGTCCCCGATCTCTTCGCCGTGACGGACCTCCTCCGTGTCCCTGAACACGCATATCCCCTTTTCCTTCATGAACACATAAAGGACGTCAGTGAAGTCGTACCTTGAGTCAGGTCCCCTGAAGCTAACGAACACATCGTAAGCAGATCCGTCGGGGGTGTCGGGGGTGTTCAGAGCGCCGCGGCTAGTCCCTGCTTCCGATGTCCCCTCCATCCAATAAAAGGGAGAAAGGCGTAAGAGAGAGAGAGAGCGCTTGACGATGATCATGATGATGATGAGGATGATCATGATGACAGATTCCAATCATCAACACTGCCCCTATTAGCAGACAATTAAGCCCGAAACCAGATGGTTGATGCCAATAATATGATTTCTAGTAGCAAGCTGCATCTCTTTCAAAGATAAATCGAGGTCTGCAAAGTGTTCTTTATCACTTTCTTCCATAATGTCTGATACCTGAGTAATGATAGGCAGTGTTTCTTTTAACTCCTCCCCCCACCTTCCTCGTTTAAATTTAAAAAAGCCAGAACATAAGAAAATGAAATGGGGGAAGGGTGTGACAGCCGACCACGCCAAAAGTGGGACCCAGACGACTTCTGACCGACCAGCTTTGCTCCCCACAATCACGGGCAAACAGAGATATTGGGTCTTTCACTTTTTTTTGTTTTTTTTGAAAAAGAAGGAGCGTGTTTTGCTTAGCGCGTTATTATCGAACGACTTTAAATTTCCTCCTCCATAATAAAAAAATAAAGTAAGTTGATTCTAACCAAAATGAAGAATACATTTATTTATTGGATGCAATTATTTTTAAAAAGATTAAATTTATATTTGTATGCACAAAAACCGCACATGGAGACCTCTAATACCTCCAAGAGCTCTATTCTCTCGACCCCAAAAAAGTCAATGCATTTACAATCCTCCAGAAGCAAGTAGCAAAGCCTCCTCAACGATCCTAAATTGGACAACCTGATAGGATAAATCATATTCCCCATATAATCTCGTCCATCCAGCGAAGTCCCACTCTACATTGACTGCCAACAACGCCAAAGTGACAATCTACGCAAGGACGAAGGAAGCAGCGATGCGGATGAAATGTCCCAATAACTCAGAGCGAGATCTTGCAGCCAGGACAAGGAACCCAANTGATGATGAGGATGATGGATGGGAAAATGGTGTTTGGGTGAGGGGTGGGATGGGATTTAGATAAAGTGGGCGTTCAAATGCAGAGGGAGGGTTCGAGGGAAGAGCACGCGAGAGGAGATAATGATGATGATGATGGGTTTTGGAGAGGAGAGAAAGGGAAAGGGAGACATGATTGCCATCATTAATACCATAGAGGGGGAATACATCATGCTTGTCCCTTTCCTTTACTTTCCTTGAATTGTTTAGAATTCGTTTTTTTTTTTCGAAAAATATTAGCAAATTGGGGACTTTTACTTTCCTTTAATTTTAATATATATATATTAGCAAGTTGGTGCTAATATTTTTTTCGAAAAATGTTAGCACCAACTAAACTTCACCCTCTTCAATCTTCTCAAGTTTGAGAGGTATGGGATTTTACCTGCGAAACCACACATGGAGATCTCTAATACCTCCAAGAGCTCTATTCTCTCGACCCCATAAAAGTCAATGCATTTACAATCCTCCAGAAGCAAGTAGCAAAGCCTCCTCAACGATCCTAAATTGGACAACCTGATAGGATAAATCATATTCCCCATATTATCTCGTCCATCCAGCGAAGTCCCACTCTACATTGACTACCAACAACGCCAGAGTGACAATCTACGCAAGGACGAAGGAAGCAGCAATGCGAATGAAATGTCCCAATAACTCAGAGCGAGATCTTGCAGCCAGGACAAGGAACCCAAATTAGTAGAAAAACTACCACCGACATCCAAACTTAATTTCTGCAACCCATATAGCTTCTCTAACCCCTCTACGTCCTCAGCGAGACGACTTAAATTCACAGCTAATTCATGTGATCTGAGCAAAAAATCGTTAATTAATATTTTTTGATTCGTTCCACTCGTATCCACGTAAATATATTAAATATTAAATTTTATTTTTTTTGAAAGGTTCCTCTCTCGCGCATACACTGACGAACGCCTTCTGTCAGAGACTTTGTGCCTCCAGGTTACCGGGTAAGGCCCACGTCGCTGTTCGCGTAGGAAACGGTTCACGTCGGAAATATTTGGCAATAAGACTCAAGGGATTTTGTAGATGTGGTCGCCTTCCAGTAAGTAATTGAAGAATTTGATTGAATGTAAATAGTTTTTAAAAGAAGTAAAGAAAGCTTACAGCCATAAAAGTAAAATAAAGACGGTGGCAAGGACGTAGACTGGCTACAGTGCTCCATAGATTTGGAGCGTCGTCGTAGACTTGATGGCCCAACGCTGTATACTTGATGGCCGAACGCTGTAGACTTGCGCTCCTCGAGTGGCAGGACTTAGCTGCTGGGCTAGATGGATTTGGGTACAATCGGGTGCTGGGGCGAACGTGGATGCTAAGGCTGCGGTGGTTCACCCTGGCTGCGGCGTTGAAGGAGGAGATGCGTACCGGGACTATGGTGGCTCGTCCTGGAGTTTGAGTCGAAGGCGGAGATGCGTACCGGGACTACGGTGGCTCGTCCTGACTTTGGAGTCGAAGGTGGAGGGCTGTTACCAGAGCTACGGTTGCTCACTCTGATGGTGGAAGTGAAGGCGGAGGGTTGTTACCAGAGCTACGGTTGCTCACTCTAATGGTGGAAGTGAAGACCAATGAAACCTTAAGGGTTTCGCCCAGGTCGGGGAATCCTAACAACTACGCTAAGGGTGACGAGCAAGATAAGCTTCTGTTGGCTGATTTGATCGTGATTTTCTCTGAGGGAGAGGGAGATCTCCTCCCTTTTGTATCCGGTTTGTTACGACCTTCTGAAGATCTTCCAGACCCAACTCACCCCAAGAATCTCGGAGCTAACTGATTTCCACTCATTTGATCGTGGGTCGTAACCTCTGACTTTGGGTTTAATTGATTATCTTTAAGGCGTGCACTAGAATATGCATGGGTAGCAAGTCCCATTTATCTCGAAACTGTGGAACCATTTTCCTTTGACATGTGTCTTTTACAGGCGCAGGCCTATAGACTTCATATCCTCTGTAAGCGCAAGCCTATAGACTTTGTGTTCCAGGCGCAAGCCTGTAGACTTTGTGTCCTTTGGAGGCGCATGCTTGTAGACTTCCCTTGATTACATGGTTACTATTATGCCTCTGTAGACTTGTTTTGCCNAATTCACAGTTAATTCATGTGATATGAGCAAAAAATCGTTAATTAATATTTTTTGATTCATTCCACTCGTATCCACGTAAATATATTAAATATTAAATTTTATTTTTTTGAAAGGTTCCTCTCTCGCGCATACACCGACGAACGCCTTCTGTCAGAGACTTTGTGCTTCCAGGTTACCGAGTAAGGCCCACGTCGCTGTTCGCGTAGGAAACGGATCACGTCGGAAATATTTGGCAATAAGACTCAAGGATTTTGTAGATGTGGTCGCCAGTAAGTAATTGAAGAATTTGATTGAATGTAAATAGTTTTTAAAAGAAATAAAGAAAGCTTACAGCCATAAAAGTAAAATAAAGACGGTGGTAAGGACGTAGACTGGCTACAGTGCTCCGTAGACTTGATGGCCCAACGTTGTAGACTTGATGGCCAAACGCTGTAGACTTGCGCTCCTCGGGTGGCAGGACTTAGCTGCTGGGCTAGATGGATTTGGGTACAGTCGGGCGCTGGGGTGAACGTGGATGCTAAGGCTACGGTGGTTCACCCTGGCGGCGGCGTTGAAGGAGGAGATGCGTACCTGGACTATGGTGGCTCGTCCTGGAGTTTGAGTCGAAGGCGGAGATGCGTACCGGGACTACGGTGGCTCGTCCTGGCTTTGGAGTCGAAGGCGGAGGGCTGTTACGAGAGCTACGGTTGCTCACTTTGATGGTGGAAGTGAAGGCGGAGGGTTGTTACCAGAGCTACGGTTGCTCACTCTGATGGTGGAAGTGAAGACCAATGAAACCTTAAGGGTTTTTTCCAGGTCGGGGAATCCTAACAACTACGCTAAGGGGTGACGAGCAAGATAAGCTTCTGTTGGCGGATTTGATCGTGATTTTCTCTAAGTGCGATCTCCTCCCTTTTGTATCCGGTCTGTTACGACCTTCTGAAGATCTTCTAGACCCAACTCACCCCAAGAATCTCGGAGCTAACTGATTTCCACTCATTTGATCGTGGGTCGTAAGCTCCTCTGACTTTGGATTTAATTGATTATCTTTAAGACGTGCACTAGAATATGCATGGGTAGCAAGTCCCATTTATCTCGGGACTGTGGAACCATTTTCCTTTGACATGTGTCTTTTACAGGCGCAGGCCTATAGACTTCATATCCTCTGTAAGCGCAAGCCTATAGACTTTGTGTTCCAGGCGCAAGCATGTAAACTTTGTGTCCCAGGCGCAAGCCTGTAGACTTTGTGTCCTTTGGAGGCGCATGCTTGTAGACTTCCCTTGATTACATGGTTACTATTCTGCCTCTGTAGACTTGCTTTGCCACATAGTTATGTAGACTGCGGGCACAGGCCTGATGTGTTTAACTTGGCTATGCACTTTTATGGGCTTTGTCAGAGTTAGGCCCATGATTGGCCCAAGATAACCGGCATGGCAATCGCATGTCAACAGCCGCTAACCGACAGCTGTTCGTCCGTATTGATTGTCGAATAAATTAAATAAATGAATGAAGATGTTCTTTGTCTCTTCAGTTGTCGTTTTGCGGGTCCGAGTCCTGTGACCGGAGGACTATTTGTTGTGCGGGAAGGAAAGGCTGTCCGTTTTCCTTATTTCCTTTGGTGTGCAATTCTCCCTTCAAAACAAAATACCAATGCGATACGAAATGTGATTTATCTCGAGAGGTGGGACCAAAAACTTTAAAAGAAAGAGAGAGAGATGCCCTCCCTCCCACTACCCCCAGTTGGTGTTGTGTTGTGTTGTTAGGGCAGACCTGGCTGAGGTAGAGAACTAGATGGACCCGATACAAGTTTTTTCCTCAAATATTAGGCTTAAAAAGTAACTGGATACCCATTGAGGTTCAACCAGTCAAGCCCGTTAAAGAAAGGAGGGAGCCCATACGTCATCCTGGTATCAAAACCATGGGGGGAGCGGATCTCGTCAAGAGTGGAGGAATGTTTCCGTCGGGAGTGCCATCTTGAGGACGCTAAGAAGCCCAATGACTCCTCTGTTCACACCTCCAAGTCAAGGGCCAGGTCCCTTTCCTCCCTCCTTTTTGTCTTGGGTTTTGAATTTTTTTTTTAATCATTCGTAGCTTCGGTCGTGACCGTGGTGGGTATTTGATAATAATCTCAGTCTTTTTTGGCTCAATCAATGCCTCGTGGGGGTTTAGGGTTTTATAGTTCTATTGCATGGCTAAATTATTAGCAAAGATAAAGGGAGTCTAGGTGTTCGCGTCGAAACGGATCACGTCGGAAATATTTGGCAATAATACTCCTAGGGTTTTTAGATGTGGTCGCCAGTAAGTAAAAGAAAAAGATTGAGTTGATCAAATGAAGACTTACAATAAGAGTAAAATGCTTACAACTATGAAAAAATAAAGTAAGGACGATGGTGCGACGTTGTAGACTTGCTACTGGACGTTGTATTACCATTAAACATTCAGATTTCCTACCGTTAAAACCACTCACGGCAACATCGATTTTAACCAAATCATGAGGTTTGTATCCAAGCATTGTAAGCCTAGACAGTGGAAGCATGTTTGTCGTTGCTCCATTGTCTACTAGGACCCGACTCACCACGGTACCATCAAAGGTAGCGGTGATGTACAAAGAATGCATGTGTTGCTTCATGCTATCAGAGGTACCTTACCTCTTACAGTTTCCACTTTCCGATTATTGGCGAAGTCTACCGGCAAGGTGAGAGCGTTACAGCACACAATTGGTCTCTTTTCGCCATCAGCATCACTTGGGATTTCACTCCGAAGAGGGGTGTAATAAAAACTCGAGCTAGGTCCTTCCGAATGGTCCGTTGACTCGACATGCTCTGCCTCAGTGTTCGATTCCTTCATATACACTTTGGCAAGCAAGGCGGCCCCTGGGTAGGTCTGGGCCTTTTAGCGATGTGACTTAGACGTTTATCCCTTCTCTTACGAGCCCTTGGTGGCAAAAAAGTTTTGCCAATAATAGCTCTCTGCCAATGTTTTGAAGGGTTAACCGCTTTGATTACCCCTGATTTCTTATAACTAGGGAAAGATTGGCATACCTCGACAAAGTCTCCAGCGAACGGATCATATCCCACTATTGTCCGCGTTGGTTCCTGCTGCGTTTTTGGATAATTGTTATTCTCAAAAGTACCTGTAGTTGCGGAGTTAGCGGGTTTGATCACGATCTCCCAATTTGACGACAAGTCTACAAGCTTGGAAACAGATGACACAGCACGGGTGCAGAGTTAAGTAATTAAGATCCTGTTCTGAGCTATTAGCTTGCATTTCTGACACAACATCCTCTCATCTAAGAACTGAGCTATTGGTGGTCCCGTCCGAAGTGCCTGGATATCTACCTTAGGCGTTCCATATCTTGGCTTGATCCCCTTCTCCTGTGATCTTTCGACCTGTTGATTTCTGTCGGAAATGTTCCCTTCTGTAGCTCCAGGGCGCGTTTCGCCAGTGTAACTGGTTTTCTCTTGTTCTAACTTTACCCCTTGCTGGATGAACGGGTCATTAAATTTCAGATGTCTTTTGGGGCACTCCAAAATGCGGAGCTGTTGATCGGGTGCTCTACCCCGACCATGGGGGCCACCCCTTCCTCCTCGGATAGCTGGCCTGCGCTCCACGCCTGGAGGGCTCCTGAACCCCCTCTGCAAGTTATTAGAGGCACTTTGCGAACTTGGGGAAACTATTCTCATTGTCACCTCCTCAAGCGGAGTCAAATCATACCAGACATCCCCCTGATTATTTCGCAGATACTTTCTGAAAGTGTCGCACCTATCAGTGGTATGCGTGTCGTCCATATGCCAACAGTAGAGGTTAGAAGTCACTTCCCTGACTGGGCAGGTGACTACACCTTTATCGGCTAAACGACGTAAAAGGGCATTCGTTATCATGGTCTCCCCGGGGATCTTTATGTCATGTTGGAAAAAATCAGCATTAGTCTCAATGATATTGATGTCGACATTTGAAATATCAAACATATGAATGGCGATTTCATCGTTAAAAGTCTTGTCGTCGACCACAGAGACTTCGTCTACTTCAGGGAAGCATAACTCTTTTGACTCTATGAGGTCTTGAATTATGTTCCTAAACGATAAGCAGTCCCTGGTCGTGTGCGTGAACAAACCATGCCACTTACAATAATTCATAGTTTTCTCTCTTTCCGTCTGAGGGGCCCTATGACCCGGTTTTAGCTTAATCCGTTTTTGTTGGAAAAGCCAGTCGAAAATTGCATTTGCCTTGTTTACGTCAAAAGAATACTTTCATTATTCGCTACATTTCTAAGATGCTTTTGCTTTTGAATTTTTCCTTGTTAATGGCTCATAAATCATTGCTTCGCCTTTCACGAACTCAGCCATGTAAAAAGAATTACACCAACACATCCCATGAATCTAATGCTAAATTTGACCGGTAAGTGTTATATTCAATTTGTTTTTACTTAAATTCTTAGGACGACTTCTAATTGACGCATGCTCTTGAACTCATACGATTTCATCTGCGCCTGGCGATTGCTAATCCACAAATATGAATTCGGGCCCAAAAGTCCGAATCGGGTCTAACGTCTGTAAAATAAAGGCATGAGTTCGGAGTGATGTTCGGATCGAGTCGAACGTCCGTTAATTAGAAATAAAATTTTTTAAGCAAATGTTACCTTTTCGCATGTCTAGTGTGTTAGATTTTATAAATAAAGTCGGTGATGACTTAGGTTAAACTACACCAATATATTTTTAACAAAGCCATTGTGGAATGGTAAAGGTGACACGAGCGGCTCCGATCCTTCCGAGGCTTCCTTCTCGGGCCATGTGCCGCTTCTTACCCGTCACCTCCAAAAGAGCATTGACACAATCGGCGAGGGCCGGACAAAAATCTGATTAGGAATCGAGAGAGGGTCTATCTCGGTCTCCTCTGTAGCGTCTGACGCTCGAATCGAGATGCCGACCGGATGGGCCTGGGGAAGCGGGCCCGGATGCTCGTATCGTTCTAACTGCCACACACATGCTAGGCCGGATGTACATTAATTGTTCAGAAATGTAGCCCTTCATTTGGTACATACCATTTTACTGATCATACATGTAGACTCACTAAGCCACGACATTCCATTTCCCATCGTGGGGACATAATCAATTCCATTCACTGCATTAAGCACACTTATTGACGCCTCAAATTTCATGTTCTAGTCATGCCAGACATTTTGCAAATTTGGGTAGGCATTTTTTAAGGTCGTTGTCCCGAAATCAGAGTTGTTAATTCCTATTTTTTATTTTACTCATCAAGGAAATCGTAGTTGTCATATCCTACTTCAAGGGAGGGCAAAAAATCGAAATTGCCAACTCCGGTTTCGAATATCACTTTTTAAAGAAGTAAAAGGTGGCAACTCCAACTTCCTTAAAGAGTGATAATGGAGTTGTCAACTTCGATTTTAGGATATTATTTAATGAATTTATAAATTACATACTCTATTTCACGCAATATTTTGAGAATTAGGATATTATTTAACGAATTTAGAAATTATCTACTTTATTTCACGTAATATTTCGAGGAAATAAACCCCTGGTCATGTCAGGCTATCCACTGCGTACATGTAGACTCACTAAGCCACGTGGCTTCATTTCCCATCGTGGGGACGTATTAAGCACATTTATTGAGGCCCAAAATTTCATGTATTAGTCGAACCGGACTTTGTACCAATCTAAGGTCAATGTTGAACATATTTTGCAAAATTGAGTAGGCATTTTATACGGTCGTGGTTCCGAAATCGGAGTTGCCAACTACTTTTTATTATTTCACTCCTTAAGGAAATCGGAGTTGCCAACTACTTTTTATTATTTCACTCCTTAAGGAAATCGGAGTTGTCATCTCCTATGACGAAAATTTGGGGTTGCCAACTCCGACTTCGGATTTCACTTTTTTAGGAAGTCGGACTTGACAACTCCAATTTTCTTAAAGAGTAAAATCAATGTTTTCAACTTTGATTTTATGGTATTATTTAATGAATTTAGAAACTACATGCCCTATTTCACGAACTATTTTCGCAACTAAGGAACAAACACCTTGTTATGTCATGCCATCCACTGCATACATTGTAGTTCATCAAGACGGTTTCTCCACTGCATATAGTTGTAGTAAAGTTAATGATTATTATAAGCATTCATAAATGCATATCACCCAAGATTTAACACTTTTTAGAAATGAAAGAAAAACCCCAAGGCAAAAATACTACAAACATCCCACTTTCAAATAATTGAAATGATGTTGTAATAAAGACAACTACTATGAACAGTATCAGACACAGAAAATTTAGGAATTATAGGTACGAACAATGACATGATATGGAGAAAATTAGCAATTACATATAGGAACAATGTCATGGCATGTATGAAATTCGAAGTTACATGACATGTAAGGAATTAGGAATTACATGTACGAACAATGACTGATATGTACGTAATTGGGTAAACATTGCGATGACTTCGATGAACAATAGCCTTGACATGTTGGGAAAAGAAAAGGAAAAATGTAAGCGTCCCATGAAAATTCGTGCACGGTGTTTAGCCTTGACCTACACGTGTTTAGTCGCCAAAGTGACTCGCTTTTATATGTTTGTGAAATTTTTTTGTGTAATTTAACAGCAATAACTTGATAGATACCCAATTAATTTAAAGTTATAAGAAGCATTGGATGTATAATATATTTGACTGAGGATGTATGCATAGAATGGGAATCTGCATTTCAGCGTTCGAATATTTAAATGTATGATATGTTTTACTAAACAGAGAAATGGTAATTTTGGTTCTTGTTGATAAGTATAGGTCAGTATTGGTTGAATCATGACTGATATATACGCCGGCCACTTTCCGGGGACTTTCTCGACGATAACTATGAGAAAACGATACTAGATCATACTACTATTATACTCTGATAGAATATGTAGGCGTATTAGTTACAATCACAAGAATTTCCTAGTTTTGTTATTTCCTTTCGCAACTCGAAAGCAATGCATGATCGTGAAAGCAGATAGAGTAAAGAACATAATTTTATTGATTTCAGAGTTTCACCACTGGTGGTTTGATGGCGACTCCTTTAATCATAATGTCAGGACGACCCCAGAAGTAAACTTGGATCTCGAAGCTCAGTTCGCCGACATAATTCGGTTTCATTTGGAATTTTCCGACCAGAAGTGGATACCATTCCCCAAGGGGAACTCTCCCCACAAGATCCCAAGGTTCTCGGGTCTGATTTCCATCTTGTATGGACATCTTCTTCGTAGAGGCCGAGTAGATGCTCCCGAGTCCTCCTGTTAGGATCAGCTTCAGGTAGAGCACCACTTCATACTTCTGCTTGGGTGACAGACCCAGCATCCCCAATTTCCCTCCTACTCTTACATGTCTCTTTCTTTCGTACATCGCCGTCTCAAGACTTTGCTCTCCCTCAGCGCCACTGCCACAAAAGATACACAAGAATTTTCCTTTATGTCGAGTGCTCTCACATGATATGTGTCCTGGTCCATCGAGGATGTTAATATTGAGATAGCGATATTACAGTTTTTGTTTATCGATGACATAACTCGGGCTACCGTTGCCATCTGTGTTGATTCTCAGTGATTTGGGCAGCAACATGAAGCAATTCATGCTCGGTTCCCCGTCCAACCAAAAGAGTAGTGTCTCGGTACCCTGCATCGATTAATCGATCAATTATATTAATTGATAAAACTAAAAATCAACAGCGCAGTGATAGTTATGAACCAATAAATGGAGTGATTGGTGATCAAGTTCTTCTAAATCAACAGATGAATGAATATTTTTTTTTTATATTTCTTTTTCCTTGTGTTAGATTTCAGGCACAGCAGAGGCAAATATTATAAACTTTTATGCCCAAAATAACATGATCTATCATAGTACGTATAATAAGATTTAAATAACAACGTAATCTTACCTGAAATTGTACCTTAAAATCTCTGAAGAAACAAAGCGTAATCGCGAACAATCGACTGAGAGCCCAAAGTGTGACTCCTCTAGCGGTATCCACGCGCACACGATCACGAACGCCTCGACGATCCGTAGGTGCTAGCCTCTTGGATTTGTCTAGTCTTGGAAATCGGAAGCTTACAAACTCTTTGTATCCTTTTGTGGGACTTTTCTTTTTCTTTTTGCGTTTTTCTCTCCCCAACTCTCAAAGGAAATATCTCTCGGTATCTTTTGTCTCATGTAAAGCCTCTTCCCACTTACGTCTGTCCCCTATCTATTTTAATCTGACCGACTACCTTCCTTACGTTTTCTTTTGGATAATAAATTTCTTTCCAAAATAAAAGTAACGCCTACGGATTAAAACGAAGCTTAATTTTTCATTTTTTTTCTTGAAAAATCTCTATTAATATAATATGAAAGTAGGTAACAAATATTCGTTTTAACAGAGACACGCACGTGGACTATATAATAATCAAATTTGATTTTCTCAAATAAAATATCTAGGATATAAAATATAAACAAATATTATTTATCTCATATCCTTTATTTAATATAAACAAATCCGAATAAATTCATATTTGATCTTGTTCTATTTATATGTCTTTGCTTCCGATATTTCAAAATAAATTAATAATCCAATTAATTCTAATCCTGAAATAAAATGATTAATTTTAGTATCCACTAAAATAATCAAAATATAATGTTCGTGTCGACGTGCTATGCGTGCGACCCTCTAGGTCCTATACACGAAGGTAGTGTATATCCATACACAAACTAAGGTAACCGTCTAGCAATAGTTTTTAGTCACCCAACGTGTTAGGATTATGATTATAAATCATAAACCACTATGAACCGATTACCGTGTAATTCAATCTCTTCATCTAACCGACATCCCAATTAATTCGGCACAAAGTACATCATCATCGAATTAATTATTTTACTTGATTACCAAGATACAATAGACTCTCTTGAATGTAAAACATTCCTCCCATGGCCATGGATTTTAGAGTCACTAATATCTCTATCAAGTGGCCTAGATGTCAACTCTCCAATCCAAAAGAGCGATTAATCATATATTGACTCAACACTATTCTCTCTACGCTTTGTCACACACCCAACAATCATATTACTCACAATCCGGTTAAAGACTGCTTTTAACGACGTCAAAGTGCGCAAACTCCACGCATAGAATAAATGAAGGTCTCAAGTCAAAAGATCAGTTACACTCGTCCATAAAGAGGATTGACCAATGATGTTCAATATGTGGTATCCTCTTAATCGGGTCGTGTCCAGTATCCCTAATCTTAGCGGTACCCCTAAGTATAAACATGGATCACATATCCCTTGGTCTATCTCGAACTCAGCTATACTTAGCGATGATCTGGATGTCCATGTCCCCTCTAAACATCTGTCCGATCACGGACTATTACAGATTAATATACTCAATAATCTGTGGGACTTTATCATTAATAATTTTACGTGCGAAAAGTAAAATAATCAATGATAAATACTCGCTTTTATTAATTATTTATCCACAAATACATTAAAGTGTCTTGGCACATACGCACACACTAACACCTGGTCATAGAGACATCAACTAACCTCCCTCTTGTCTTTGAGGACCACACCGGCACGGAGTTTAGCGCACAGATCTGGCAATGTCAACTGGGAAAACTCCTCCTCGCTGGGCTCCACAACAAATAGCAAAAAGTTGAGGGGAGGAACCACCTCGTTGTTGCTTTTTCCTTCCGCCATCGCCTCTCGCCCAGCAACTCAATCCCACTGCCAAAATCTCAGAGGATTTATATACTCGTCGATAAATGAAATCGAAAGAAATGCTTCATGGTTTGTCTTTGCTTCAATAGGACAGAGCTACTATGGATCGATTTCTTAATATTTTGGCTTGGTAAGGGAAGAAAAAGGGTCATCCAGCTGCAGTAAAAGCACACTCTGTAGATTTTTAGGTCGTTTGTTCAAAAAGCTTTGGCTCGCACTATCTAGCGAACCTAGTATCATTCTCCTAGGGTAATCACAACATCCAGCAGACTTTGTAACACAAGGACTTCAGTGACCTTACTACTAGCGGTGTCCCTTCGGACCTTTGTATATATTGAAAACTTAAAATAATAAATATATATTTGTATAACTATTTTGCTCGTCTTTTTCAGTAAAATAATTTGCAGGGTAGTCGAAAAGTTAAATTTTGAGATCTTGGGAGTGTAAAAAAAAGAAAGAATGTAATCCCAGACGATTCAAATTGGAGACAAAAGTGGAGAAGCAGAGAACGTTGATTCTAAAGGGCTAGTGGGGAATCGAAACCACGATTCTCAAGAAGAAAAGATAGAACATGATTCTTAGGATTTTGAGAAGACAGAAACCGATTCTTTCGACCAAGTCATTTATCCTAGGCAATAATGTTAAGAAAAATCAAACCCAATCATAAAACCATAATCGAAATTTATGGCTAAGAAATTCAGAAATAAAGTTAACTATTCTTATTATTCGTACCTTAATAAATAGGCAGCTAGTATGGTTTTAAGAAAATCAAACTCAACAACCCCTTTGAAAATTCCATTATCCTCGCAGATCTGCAAGTCGAAGAAGGTAATGGTGATCTGTGTCATCCTCGATTGAAGCGCACCACTGTCTATTAAGTGTTAGGGCAAGGTTGGGGACCAACATATAAAGTTTTGAAAATTTTTACTCGGGGGCAAATTGGTCATTTCACAATGACCATAGTGTTTAGTAATTAGGTTCGAAATTTTGACTGGTGTAGTTTTAGTAAATGGTACTAAAATATTTTCGTAATAGTTTACAAATTTCTATTAAAATTTCGCTCAGAAATTAATAAAAAATTACGAAACAAAAATTCATTTTTATTTTAAGTTCCAAACAATTTTACTATGTTAACAGTATTACTAATCTTTCCTAAATTAAAGTAGTAAAATTATTACTAATTTCATTCAAAAAGCCAGCCGGAAAAAATTACTAACATTAAACTTTTACTAAGTAAAATTAGTACTTTTTTACTTAAATGAACATTAAAATTTTTTAGTAAAAATTACTAAACAAAAGTAGTAAATCGATGACAATATTACTAACAAGTTTAGGTAACCATTTGACTAAATTTGAACAGTGATATTTTTACGTAAAAGTTACTTAAAAAAATGGAAGAAATCACTGATTCTTTTTTCGTAAAACGATATACTAAATAACCGGAAATAAACCGGGTGTTCGCGCGCGTCGATCCCGTTTCCGGTTCCATTTAAAATGAATATCCTCCCTTGACATAAAGGCCTTCGGATTTTTGAATAATGTTGAGCGCCCACTAACTTATTTTTAAGTTCCAAGTTAGAAAAACTATAAGAGATTCGTTAAGGTGTCGGGAATTAGGGATTACTTAACCGCATCATCACAAAGAAAAGGACGCTTTTACGTGTGTTTCCAATGTCCGATTCATTGAGCTCGGTTTAGGAAAATAAAGTGTTTTGATATTAAAAAAGATCTTCGAGCTCATAATGCTTAAAATTCTACGTGAATTTCATTTTTTTAGAAATATTCTTCTTAAAAATTGAATTGCGGGCAAAAATACAAGCTCAACATAGATTTATTAATCTTAACAATTTCTATGCCCAAAAAATAAATTCAGAAGAGAACCGGGTGTGTACCATTATCGCTCTGATAGAACGCTCCCGTTAGCGTTTGTACCTCAAGGTGCCGTTTTTAGAATAGGTTTACGGTGAACCTGGCGAGCCGCTGATGCCGTAACGTTGGTGAGTGCGAAGCCATCTTCAGAGAATCTTGATCTTCGAGAATCCAAATAATCCCTCGAATACTTCGTTATCTTGAACGCGTTGAATGGGGTGCGTGTCTTGGTTGTCCGCAAGGCATGCCCCCGAAATATCTGCATAAATACCGAATAAATGAAGTAAACTGTTCGTAGATAATAAAAGTTAACAACTCGTCATTCTAAATCATCATCGAGCAAATTTAAAAGCAGAAAGAATGATTAACTTTAGCCAATAAATTATTTTCAAAAAAAGTGAAATCATATGCCTCCCGATTCGAATAACCATTGTCATGCAAAATAAAATGTAACATAGGATAGCGAGCGGAAACCATGATTTAATTCACCCAACCAACTAATAAGATTTCGTAAAGGCAGGTATTCCATTCCGCAAGATATAAGGCGTTCGAAAGTCAACAACTTTACAATAAAATAAAATTGATCACCGTCACCAAAGTATTCTGCAAATCAATAATTGAGCACAAATATTAGGCAAAACATATTGTCATCCCGCAGATTAAGCATAAGAGGAAAAAAAAACTTGCCAAATGTCGGGTGTGAGTCTGGGTGGTGTCCTGGACGAGCGACCAGTTGAGGATGATCACGGGGCCAGTGAGCATTCCTTTCATCGGGCGAGAAGTCATGCTCTGAGCAGTGGTAGACCAGAAAACGGTCATTGGCGTTGGGCAGCTCACGTCACCGAAAATGATCGGCTGCTTTACGCACTTCATCCTTCTTTCCGTCTGGTGCACTTGCCAAAGTATCGATTTCAACAATCTTCTGAGCAGCAAACGCAAGCCACGATTTCAGCTCCTTATCCAACTTAGTCTCGTTGGCGAGGTCAACCCCGGTGTGCGAAAAGGTTGCAGGAAGTGGATGCAACGAATTTATCTTTGCCCACAATGGCCTCAAGAGTCGTGAGGGTAGCGACAGAAGAAACGAGGTCATCGGCCCAGAGGTTCCTTCCATCAACAACACCAGCAAAAGGATATTTCCCAGCATGGAATCCACCCTCGTTCAGCTCGATGATTTAAGTACCGGGAACCAAATCAAACCCAAAGTCAGTAACACCCTTCAAGGAGGTGAGGACCTTGAATGTCTCCACAGGAATATCCGCACAGTAGGTCTCAATCAGGATATTCAAACCAGAAAGTGATGATTCTAGCTCAGCATAAGCTTCGGTGAAAGCCCGCAATTTGTAAGCCTCGAGATCCATCTGGGCTCATCGATCTGGATCCAAATCGCAAGCTGTCTTCAATTCAGCGATGACTTCCTTGTATATCAGAAAAATCCGAGAAAAGAACAGGTCTTCTCAACACCCTCGGCAGGCTTTGACAGAAACAAGTGGAAGACTTCAGCTTGCGAAGAAGGTGGCTGCGTCGACTCGGTGGGGATGGTGATTCGTCAGTTGGGAAACTTAACCGCGTGGGACACCGCCCGGAAGTTGATGGGTTGGATTTCGCCGTCGTGGCTGGATCTAGACAACGGGACTCGGAGACGGAGCCCGCTGAAGATGGGGGCTAGAATCAAGGGTCGGCCGTGGCGAGGAGCTGTTTCTAGCCGTCGCTCTTGCTTGGGGGTGCCTCCGTCAGCGAAGATAGGCTACTCGCTTGATGCTGTCGGAGATGTACTTGTTGGCTACCTCGGTGGTGTAGACCGCGTCGAAGAAGACGTACTTTGACGGAGCGTTGCGAACTGAGGAGATTTCATTGCAGAGGAACCAACTTCCAACAGTACTCCTGTCCCGCAGCACCCGTCTGAGGTTTCGTCAAAACCGTAGTTACGTGGGTCATGGATCATGTCCATCATCGGGCTGTAGATGTCGGCGTAAGAGACCTCGTGGCCTTGGAGGTTGGATCTCAGGCTCGAGAGGCGGGACTGTAGCACATTGTTGTAGGATTCGGAGTCGCTGTTCTGGTCGTTGTCGCAGTTGCGCTGAAACCAGTGATTGGGCGGAAAGAGGCTGCTGGCAGTGACTTGCATCGGGAAGCACCCAATCGGAGGCAGTCCCAAGATGACGATCTTACATGCTCCTGCATCATAAAGCCTGTGGATGGCGGATTCGAGTTTGTAAAGCAAGTCGTCGTGGTCTTGCTGTCTGGATCGGGTAGGCTGCTGCTGTTGTCGCTGCTGCTGCTGCTGCTGCTGCTGCTGTCGCTATTGCTGCTGTCGGTGCCAGTGCTTGTAGATGCGGGAAAGCTGTCTCGGTATCGGCTGGAAAGCGGGAATTCCCGAGGCTGAGGAGATTGGACGGTTTCCTCGAGCGACTCGGCTAACACGTCCGAGTGTTGCGGCTGGAAATTGAAGAAGGTTGTCGCTGTCTCTGTTGTTAGGTTCTGGCCGTGCTGATGTGAAGGTGGAAACCAAGAAACGCCCGCTGCTGCCGCTGGAAGAAGCGTGAGTGAGAGGCACAGTAAGGCCTCCTTGGGGTATCTTATTCTCCTCTGATTACAATCGACTGAGGACTCTCTTTTGCCATCAAAAGATCCACCGAGGGATGGCGACCTCCGGCTACAAAGAGCAAAAAAAACTCGACAGTGGACAGATGGATTAAAACGAAAGACAATATGAAAGAAGCGAGATTACCCGTTTATAGAATCAAATGAATTGTCGCAGAAGCTCGTACAATCTTGTGAGGAAATGAGCCGTGAAGGAGGCACGGTCGGCCAGGGTGCAACCTGTTACGAGATGTAAAAGAAAGGAAAAAGCTACCTTTTTGGGTTGAATTTTTTCTTCCAGGAAAGCACCGATCTCCTGTCTCTTCTCCCCGCGCTTGTACGTGTCTCCGAGTGTGTTCCTAGGTCTAGCTATTTATGGAGAATAGTTAATGGCTTTATTATTTGTTTGATTAGATTTTTTTGTGATTTTGTGGGATTTTTGGTGATTTTTATTGATTTTGTATGATTTTTTGATGATTTTTGAAGATTTTCAATTTTTTAGTATTTTGTGAAGATTTTCAATTTTTTATTATTTGTTTGTGATTTTTTGTAAGAAAAAATTGGGTTATGACAGTTGCCCCTCTTTGTGAGAATGTTTGGTAAAAAATTCGAACAAAGAATTAATAAGAACCCAATTTTTTTTTAGAGGATCGCTAGGGCATGGCGTTTGTTAATAAACGCTTGACCAGAAATGGCGTCGCACTTGTCAGAAAACGCATAACCCAAAGCCGGTGAAAAGAGGCATTGCGTCTGTATGAACGCTTAATTGAAATGAAATGAAAATGGTATCGCGTTTGTACGAACGCTTAACCGAAATGAAGGTGGTGTCGCGTTTGTACGAACGCTTAACCGAAATGAAGGTGGTGTCGCGTTGGTACGAACGCTTAACCGAATAGAAGGTGGTGTCGCGTTTGTACGAACGCTTAACCGAAGAGAATGTGGTGTCGCGTTTGTACGAACGCTTAACCGAATAGAAGGTGGTGTCGCGTTTGTATGAACGCTTAACCGAAGAGAAGGTGGTGTCGCGTTTGTACGAACGCTTAACCGAAGAGAAGGTGGTGTCGCGTTTGTACTAACGCTTAACCGAATAGAAGGTGGTGTCGCGTTTGTACGAACGCTTAACCGAAATGAAGGTGACGTAGCGTTTGTTAGTAAACGCTTAGTCGAATGGCGTCGCGTTTGTTAGTAAACGCTTAGCCGACTGGAAGTGGTATAACGTTTGTTAGTAAACGTTTAACCGACTGGAAGGTATCGCGCTTATTAGTAAGCGCTTAACCGAAAAGAATGTGACGTAGCGTTTGTTAGTAAACGCCTAGTCGAATGGCGCCGCGTTTGTTAATAAACGCTTAGCCGAACTGGAAGTGGTATAACGTTTGTTAGAAAACGTTTAACCGACTGGAAGGTATCGCGCTTGTTCGCGCTTTACCGAATGGTGTCGCATTTGTTAGTAAATGCTTAACCAAAAAGGAAAACTAGAAGTTGTGTCACGTCTGTTAGTAGACGCTTAACCGAAAGAATTGAGAAATGGATAACTTGACTTTGAGTGATGTCACACCACAATAGTGCTTAACAGCAGTGAAGAAGGTCATACCTTAGCATAAAGGCTTGAGCCTTGGAATCATGAAGTACGATTGTGATTGTTTGCATCTCCCATGTGTACTTGCCGAATTTCTGACTGTGGATGATATGAAGGCAAGATGCTCTATATGCATGCACAAAAACTTAATTCTCATTTTCATTTTTTTTTTTT
>JARUPW010000062.1:1088976-1157585 GCA_029817735.1 Melastoma sanguineum | reverse complement strand
TTTTTTGTTCTTCTTTGAATATTCCACAGACTCGATTCTCTGGAATTGTTCGGGTGCATTTGAATAATTGAAAGATGGTAGTGTATTGTGCCGACTTGCTAGATCCATTAGGGATGTACTTCACACTCAAACTTGAGGAAGTGACGCATCTACATCCGAGTCCCATTCGGAAGTCTAGACAACATGAACTCCTTTTACCTCGATGTGAGGCGACTCTTTGACTTGAAAGGGGAGTTGTGTTTCGAAAAATCTCCACTTTGGCTAGGAATGGCTAGCAATGGTAAAGTGTTTGGGGATAAGAAAGAATGCTCGATGTCATCCTAGCTAGAGCATTTTCCGTCAAAGGGATTTCCTTCCCACTCCAATGCTATCATGTCTGAGTTTCTCACAAGTGTTTGCACTCAACTCTCGAAAAGGGTATGTGTTTAGGGATACGCTTGCCTTTCTATCTCTAGCACACAAGTGTTCCACTAAGGAATGTGTTTTAAATTTATGAATAAAATCGTTGAGTGAGAATGCACGACAAATTAACACATGTTTTACGAAATGATAATTTTACCTATGATTTTCGCCTCGACTTGATGCCCTGTAGGGAAAGAGAGGATGTACAATCAAATTCAATGTGAGAAAAATTTTAAACTTGGAACGATACTTTTCTTTACCGGTTCCCTGACGACGCGTGCTCGTTGCCCCAGTAAAGGCCTCTGCAAAAGAAATGAAGCATTGATTAGTTTTTGATTTTGTGATATCTGAGTTGGAACGATACTTCCTTTACCGGTTACCCGAGGCGATTGATCGTTGCCCCAGTTAAAGTATCTGCGCAGAAAGATAACATTGATTAGTTTTTGATTTTATAATATATGAGCTAGAACGATACTTCCTTTACTGGTTACCCGAAGCGATTGATCGTTGCCCCAGTTAAAGTATCGTTTATTCGACATGGGCTGCAAGCCCCATAGGTTAAGTCTTTTGGGTTGATTTTTTCTAGTTCATCGATCCGGTTGGAATGGAACAGCTCCGTCTATCTTTGTTAGGATGAGAGCGCCTCTTGTGCGTATTTGCTTGAAAACATATGGAATGTCATATTTGCAGAAGAACTTTCCTCGGGAATCCTTGACATTCGAAAGAATCCTCTTCAGAATCGACGTGACTTTTGTGGAAAGCTCTTGACATGTATCTGATGTGTAGCGGATTGTTGCTTCTTTGGGTTCTTCATGACGTTTGATTCCTTGTTCAAAGCCGTAATAATCATCAAGCAACTTCTGGTCATTCGTCGTGTCATCATGTTGCTCTTCATATGTATCTTCATCTCCGCCCGAAGTGCCATCCCCCTGATGAGAGGGGTAGTGGAATCTGTAGATGTTCCCATATTGGACAGTGTTGTGTCCGTAAGAGAGAGTCCTGAGCTAGCCATGTGTACCGTCCGGCTTCGTAGCTCGAACGAGCGTGTCCTTGGGAGATTAGTTTTGGTACCTTAGCATAAACATTGTATTAATGAAAATAAATAAATGAGGATGATGCAAACGACGTGGTATGCGAAATACGAATGAGCAACCATGCTTGACACGTCTTTCGGACCAAGGGATTTCTCGTGAATTCTAAATGAAAATTTCTGGATCGGTCGTCTACGCTCTGGATGTGTGAAGGAGCTAAAGGTATATTATGACTCAATTGAGGAAGCTAACTATTTTCGGCCTAAGTATGTCATCATTAATTTTGACCGCCTCTAAAAGGATGAGTTTGAGTTTAACGAAGGAGCTCTCAAGTTAGTGCTACCTCCTTTTCTTTGGATCGGTCGAGAGAGACATAATGGTACGCCGCCGTTTCTGAGACGCCGCTGTAATACATACTTAACGTTCTCGTTCTTACCATAACCCGTGAAAGTGTAATAAACTCGGAAGGCAGGAAACTGTCCCTTGCAGACGGACTAAACAAAAGCATACGTGGGTCCGTTTCCCTCATCAAGTCTATCGCTGCTGCTGCTCTTGCTTCTGCTTCTGTCTTCACTCCCTGTTTGGATTGTTTTCTTTTTTGTACCTTCTGACTGTCTCTTCCTCCAGAAGCCTTAGATGTTCAAATCTTAGCAGAGGAGAGTACGAGGATTTCTCGCGGTATGTGGGAATCCGAGAGCGAGTCATTCTCTGGCCGCGACCGTGGCAACGGCGGGGCCCTTTCCTCGAACAGGCAGGGGGTCAAAACTGATGGGTTCGAACTCCGTGACCAATCTTGGTAAGAAATCTCTCTCGCGGTGATTGGCGTGTTTGGGTGCGTTCGCCTGTGACGTGATGCGCCTGTGCTGCAAGTGGATAATGTTTCTGTGTTTCTATGTTTGGTCAACTTGTCTGAGCATTTTGAGAAATGGCTGACGAAGTAGTACTGCAATTCCTAGGTATGTTGCGATTGATAATCCCGAGAGACCTCCTCGTCCAGTTGGAGAAATCAATTTTATTTACAAAGGTATGACCGCCTGATGCCTATTGTTTTCACAGGAAATGCAGGAACTGAGATTGGAATGACACTATCTTATAGTTTTTATTCAAATGACTGTCGGATTGATTTCGGGGAAATGATTGTGGATCGTCGGTGTTGTTGTTGCATATCTTCTGCTCTCGAGGAGCGGGAAGTTCAACCCGATGATCTATGAGGCCCGTGACCTGGAGCTCTGTAAGGTTGTGGACGACCTACCAGGTGGGCCAGAGTCCTTTGAGCTTGCTGCAAGTTCTGCTATGGGATCGCAGTTGATCTAACAGCAGCCAACTCTCGGGCCTGCGTTGCACGGCGGAGTATCTTGAGATGACGGAGGACCTAGAGGAAGGCAACCTGATATTCAAGACTGAGGCATTCCTTAATTATGTCGTGTTGTCATCGTGGAGGGACTCAATCCTAGTCCTAAAGAGTTACAAAAAGCTCTCACCATGGGCAGAGAACCTGCAGATCGTGCGGCGCTGCAGTGAGTCAATCGTGTGGAAGGCTTGCGCAAATCCAAAGGGTATCCGATGGGCTTACACAGGGACGACGCCGAAGGTCTCGAGCCCGGAGTGGAATGGCGACGTCAAGGAGTCGAGCCCCAGCAGAAACGTGCAGGTCCCACCAGACTGGTGGTTCGAGGATGTCTCAATCCTTAGGATCGACCATTTCGTGAGGGTGATCACAGCAATAAAGGTGAAAGGGATGAGATATGAGCTGATCGGGGCTGCGATCGCGTGGTCACAATTCACCTGATGCGAAATATTTTCCTAACAAAGGCAATGTGTATAACGTCAGCTGGACTGGGTCGCAACCCCAATAACCTCTATTACAAGAGTACGTCGATTGGAAATGCTCGGGGCGGCGTCGTCCATGGCGAAACCCTCACGAAAGACCTCGAAAGAGAAATCCCGAGAAAGCTCCATCCAAACCCACGCCACTTCTTTTTGCATTTCTAAAGTTTTCCTTTACCTTGATAAGAAATCACGACACTTGCTTTTGAATCGTCGATTATTGCTTCTTTTATTTTTTATGTTGGTGGTTCGATGAGGCTTGTCAACTACATGATTGGTGGGTGTCGAGTCTGTCAAGCTCGTTTCTTGGACCTTATAATGATTGCGAGCACTTGCTTTAATTGTCGAAGTAGTTTCTGTAAAATGTAGATTGCGACTAGTTCGATCAAATACATTATTTACTAGCTTTATTGAATTAGACAATCAATGGTAGGTCGTCTTTAGGCTGAGCGTGAGGTAGATGGGAGGCTCCTTTCCAATGAGATCGTATTCGTTGAGGTCGATGATCGGACAAGTAAACTCGATGATCCGCGGCTGCTCCCACTCTTTGACGATGTGTTTAATAGCGCTCCCAAACCGAGCTTTATGGATTTGTAAGTCGTCCGCGTAGAAAGACTTGTGAAGATGCTGATGTGGTGGAACTTTCGGGAATCCTCCGAATTGGTGCGCAACTCGGATGGGTACATAATAAGAACTTCCATGAAGACCGAGAATCGGTATATAGGCGCTTCTCTTATATGCAAGCATGATCGGACCTGTTTTAAAATGTCGAGACATATGGAAAAAATGGTTACTCGTAAGACTTTCGAAGAAAGACTTCCAGTGTGTGAATCCCTTGGGGGGAAGAGATATGCGGTGAGAAAAGTGTCGCAATAAATCTTGATCATGAAGATATTTATAGGCACTAATCCCCAAGTGAGAAGAAAACCATGCTAGGAGAAGAGGCAAGCAAAACGTTATGTCGTGATTACGAACTCCTCCTCTAGCTTGGATATTGATCCTCGTGAGGCCGCTGAGTGTTTCGCCGAGGATAGTGGGGATGAAGGGTTTGCCTGATAATAATGCTCTTGTGATATGGACAGCCCGTGCATGAATTGGACGCTTGGTAAATGGAAAGATAATCATCCCGACGATGGCAAGAATGAAAGCCCGGGCAGACAATTGACCTTCTTCATTTTCAGCCACGTAAACACTCCTTTCACGGAGAAGAAGCTCTTCAATATTCACATGGCTATGAGAGGTTATTAGTGACGGTGCTGCAGTCGGTGTAACATATAGAACAATTGGAAGATCATTCTTTAATGAAGGAGTACGCTCTAAAGGCAGCAAACCAGGGATGTGGGGGAGTCGTGCAAGCTGGATATACTCCTCTAATGTTGGTGATAACTCAAAGTCTCCGAATCTGAACGAAAAAGTGTTCGCATCCCATTTTTCTAGTAAGTTACGTAGGAATCCTAAATCCAGTTCAATATCAATGAGGTTAATAAGGCTTACTAGCTTTGTCCGAACAAAATATTGCTCAGATGGGTATAAATGTTTGAACCAATCTTTTAGCACGTGGTCAGATGAGAAATTACGTGTCAAGTTTATTATAGGCATCCTGAATTTAGAGAAACAGATCCGAAAGACATGTCAAGAATGTGCTTAAGATGCAAACGGAATAATATATGCAAATTGCTAAAATAGATGCAAGCGCACAATGCATATGAATAAATTTAGTAAGAGAAGAGAACAACCTCCTTACCGAACCGAGCTAAATTAAACAGCACATAGAAAGGAGGGGTTAGAGTAAGATAAAAACATGAGTTATGAAATCATGCAGAGGATAACCCATCAAATGATTCTATCTACCATCACGGATGTGGCTTGGACCCGTTCATTAACCGTAAACGGAGAAATCCGAGTCTGGGTCCATTTTAAATGAAAGAACTCGGATATTCGTCCGGCGGTAAACAGGTGGGTACCCACCTAAAGGTAGAGGCAAACGGCCAATACCCGTCGGCATATGGTATACCCGAACTAATCCTGTGGCGCCCAGGATGAAGGCTCATGTAANATCTATTTATGGAAATATTCTCTAATCACGTCTCTTGATCTGAAATGATCCTTGGAGGGTGAAGAAAATATTTTCATGATATTTTCCTCTCTTACGAAGCGTATCTTCGTTACAGGAGGTTTCAGCTTCTGTAAAGTCATAGCAGGTCAAACCTGCTGTTTGACTCATCATCAAAATCTTGTCAACAAAAAACAGGGATGAGAAAGTGAACCACAGCGCAGTGGAGAGCTGCCGCGGCAGCCGCTCCGAGAACTCCTCTTTTTGACCGTGCTCAAGTGCCCAAACGACAAACACGGTGTAGAGCAGGACTCCGCCAGAAGCCGCCCACATGACTGGAATGAAGGGGCGTTACGAATAGGAAATCTTTCCATGTTCGTGGCTAGCCTTCCTGGTACGGATTAGTTGGATTGTCATTGATCATGTCCGCCTTCCTGGGATGGTTGCTTATCAAAATCTACAAGTTGGGGAAGGCTGGGACACCGAAAAGCGGGACAGAGGACGAGGAGATGTTTGCAAGCATCTTCCACATGCAGTCCCATGTAACCCAAATCAACTCAATGAATAGCTTATGTCCAGTGTCAAGTAAGGTGAGGATGCCTTGTTTAATACAAGGGAGTCGCGGACGTCGCCGTTGCTGGTTTCGAAAAATAAAAAGGTAAAAGAATCAAAGTAGATAAATTCATCGAATTAAACAGAAGCAAAGGAAAGAATTTACCAGATTGTCGGGTAACGCGAGTCGTTGACGGAGTTGCCGAGCGTCTTGCATTCCAGGGGAAACGAGTTGGGGGTCGTGTCGGTAAACAAGGGAACGCTCGGCCGGCTGGGATATAACCTCATGCAATTTCTAACGAGAAAATCAAGAAGAGAACATTACCTCTGGTGACGACGAAGTCTCGATTTTTTCAAGCGTTACTTTCTTCTCAGTGTCTCTTTCTCCGTCTCTATCTGAGTCTCTATTTATTATTTTTATCGAATCTTTTTTATGATTTTTCTTGATTTTGTGGATTTTTGTGATTTTCGATGATTTTCAATGATTTTTAATGATTTTTCTGATTTTCGGTGATTTTCAATTTTTTTATTTATTTTTTTGTATTTTTTGTAGAAAAGAAAAAAACTTGGGATATAACAGTTGCCCCTCTTTGCGAGAATATTTGGTAAAATGTTCGAACAAAGAATGATTAAGAACCCAATTTTTTGAAAAGGATCTCTAGGGCATCGCGTTTGTTAATAAACGCTTGACCAGAAATGACGTCGCACTTGTTAGAAAATGCATAACCAAAAACCGGTGAAAAGAGGTGTAGCGTTTGTACGAACGCTTAACCAGGAAAATTGAAAATGGTGTCGCGTTTGTACGAACGCTTAACCGGGAAAATTGAAAATGGTGTCGCGTTTGTACGAACGCTCAACTATGAAAATTGAAAATGGTGTCGCGTTTGTACGAACGCTCAACCATGAAAATGGAAAATGGTGTCGCGTTTGTACGAACGCTCAACCAGGAAAATTGAAATTGGTGTCGCGTTTATACGAACGCTTAACCGGATTGCGGGTGGTGTCGCGTTTGTACGAACGCTTAACCGAGTAGAATGTGACTTTGCGTTTGTTAGTAAACGCTCAGTCGTGTGTAAAAATGGTATCGCGTTTGTTGGTAAACGCTTAACCGAGTGGAAGGTATCGCACTTGTTAGTAAGCGCTTAAACGACAAGAATGTGACGTAGCGTTTGTTAGTAAACGCTCAATCGAATGGCGTCGCGTTTGTTAATAAACACTTAGCCAATTGGAAGTGGTATAACGTTTGTTAGTAAACGTTTTACCGGATGTTATTGTGTTTGTTCGCGCTTTACCGAATGGTGTCGCATTTGTTAGTAAATGCTTAACCAAATTGAAATGACATTACATTTGTTAGTAAACGCTCCGTCAAGTGGCGTCGCGTTTGTTAGTAAACGCTTAGCCAGGTGGTATTGGGTTTGTTCGCGCTTTACCGAATGGTGTCGCATTTGTTAGTAAATGCTTAACCAAATTGAAATGACGTTGCGTTTGTTAGTAAACGCTCAGTCGTGTGGCATCGCGTTTGTTCGCGCTTTGCTAGATGGTATTGCATTTGTTCGCGCTTTACCGAATGGTGTTGCATTTGTTAGTAAATGCTTAACCAAATTGAAAGTGACATTGCGTTTGTTAGTAAACGCTCAGTCGAGTGGCGTCGCGTTTGTTAGTAAACGCTTAGCCGAGTTGAAGACAGTATCGCGTTTGTTAATAAACGCTCAACCGAATGACATCGCGTTTGTTAGTAAACGCTTAGTCGAGTGGTATTGCATTTGTTAGTAAATGCTTAACCAAAAAGGAATGACGTTGCGTTTGTTAGTAAACGCTGAGTCGAGTGGCATCGCGTTTGTTCGCGCTTTGCCAGATGGTATTGCGTTTGTTCGCGCTTTACCGAATGGTGTCGCATTTGTTAGTAAATGCTTAACCAAATNGCTTTACCGAATGGTGTCGCATTTGTTAGTAAATGCTTAACCAAATTGAAATGACGTTGCGTTTGTTAGTAAACGCTCAGTCGAGTGGCGTCGCGTTTGTTAGTAAACGCTTAGCCGAGTTGAAGACGGTATCGCGTTTGTTAATAAACACTCAACCGAATGACATCGCGTTTGTTAGTAAACACTTAGTCGAGTGGTATTGTATTTGTTAGTAAATGCTTAACCAAAGCGGAGAACTAGAAGTAGTGTCACGTCTGTTAGTAGACGCTTAACCGAAAGAATTGAGAAATGGATAACTTGACTTTGAAGTAATATCACACCACAAGAGTGCTTAACTGTAGTGAAGAGTATCATACCTTAGCATAAAGGCTTGAGTTTTGGAAATCATGAAGTACGATTGTGATTGTTTGCATCTCCCATGTGTACTTGCCGAATTTCTGACTATGGATGATATGAAGGCAAGATGCTCTATATGCATGCACAAAAACTTCATTTTCATTTTTTTTTGAAAAACAGAAACACTTGTGCGATAGAGAATAAAGAAAGGTCTTTCTTACATCTCTCAAGGCTCACTCAAATATGTTTATATGCTATCAGAGTGGGAAGTTCGATTCCTTTGAAATGAATGCTCAAGGGCTAGTCGAAAGAGACTTTGATTCTGGCTGTAATGTAGACTTGGTGTAAGACCATATTTATAGAAGGCTTGATCTTTAAGAAAGAAAGCAGTCAAAGGATCTCATCAAATAAGACTCAAAATGCAAGGACGTCACCTTTAAGCGTGGTTTTCCCAATGTGGACTTGCTCATCGACACAATACTCAAGGGTATGGTGGCATATGAAAGAGTGAGTTCGTGGAGAAATGTCGTAGAAGAATAACTTTCTCTATCTTTTTCCATGGGAAACGAGGCTTTTGAATTTAAAGTGGTTTACCCAGATTGGCAAATCGGGATCAGGGTTCTAAAACTTTTGTCCCTTTTCTCTTGACACTTTGCTTTTGCGACCGTCTTTTGGCCCTTGTGTCAAAATTTGCTTTTTCTTTGAATGATATTGAAGGGCTCTCTTTTTTTGCTTGTTTGCCCCTGTCTCATTTTCATTTTCATTTCATTTTTTTTTCTTTTTTCTTTGCTCTTTTCTTTGCTCTTTTTTTTGCTCTTTTTTTCTGGAATATTCAACAGACTCGGTTCTCTAGAATTGTTCATGGATGTAGTGGAATGGTTGAAAGATGGTAGAGTATTGTGCCGACTTGCGAGATCCATAGGGATGTACTTCACACTCAAACTTGAGGAAGTAACGCATCTCCATCTGAGTCCTATTCGGAAATCTAGACTATGGAACTCCTTTTACTTCGATGTGAAGCGATTCCCTGACTTGAAAGGATCATTATGTTTTTTAAAAATCTCCTCTTTGTCTAGGAATGGCTGGCAATTGTAAAGTGTTTGGGGATAAGAAAGAATGCTCGATGTTATCCTAGCTGGAGCATTTTCCGTCAAAGGGATTTCCTTCCCACTCTGATGCTATCATGTCTGAGTTTCTCACAAGTGTTTGCACTCAACTCTCGAAAAGGGTATGTGTTTAGGGATAGGCTTGCCTTTCTATCTCTAGCACACAAGTGTTCCACTAAGTAATGTGTTTTAAATTTTTGAATAAAATCGTTTAGTGAGAATGCATGACAAATGAATTAACACATGTTTTATGAAATGATGATTTTACCTATGATGTTCGCCTCGACTTGATGCCCTGTAGGGAAAGAGAGGATGTACGATCAAATTCAATGTGAGAAAAATTTTAATTTTGGAACGATACTTTTCTTTACTGGTTCCCTGACAACGCGTGCTCGTTGCCCCAATAAAAGCCTCTGCAAAAGAAATGAAACATTGATTAGTTTTTGATTTTGTAATATATGAGCTGGAACGATACTTCCTTTACTGGTTACGATTGGTTCTTGCCCCAGTTAAAGTATCTGCAAAGAAAGATAACATTGATTAGTTTCTAATTTATTGTGATTTAAATTAGAACGATACTTGCTTTCACCGTTTATTCGACATGGCTTGCGACCCCATAGGTTGAGTCTTTTGGGTTGATTTTCTAGTTCATCGATCCGGTTAGAATGAAACAGCTCCGTCTATCTTTGTTAGGATGAGAGTGCCTCTTGTGCGTATTTGCTTGAAAACATATGGAATGTCGTAGGTGCGGAAGAACTTTCCTCGGGAATCCTTGACATTCGAAAGAATCCTCTTAAGAATCGACGTGACTTTTGTGGAAAGCTCTTGACATGCATATGATGTGCAGCGAATTGTTGCTTCTTTGGGTTCTTCATGACGTCTGAGTTCTTGTTCAAAGCCGTAATAATCATCAGGCAACTTCTGGTCATGCGTCGAGTCATCATGTTGTTCTTCATATGGATCTTCATCTCTGCCTGAAGCGCCATCCCTGCTGATTGTGGATTATGTTACTCGACATGCTCTGTAATCAGGCCATGTTTTTGCAGTGAATATCCACTCTTGCCTCCAAACGTGTATTTGGAGTGTGTTCTTGACCTCTAATGCTTGATGAATTGTTCAAACCGGCACTTGATCTCAACTGGTGGTCATCGATCATCGAATGTCTGATGAGAGGGGGAGTGGAATCTATAGACATTCCCATACTGGGCAGTGTTGTGTCCGTCAGAGGGAGTCCTGAACTAGCCATGTCTACCGCCCGGCTTCGTAGCTCGAACGGGCATGTCCTTGGGAGATTAATTTTGGTACCTCACGATTAAAAATTGTATTAGTGAAAATAAATAAATGATGATGCAAACTACGTGGTATGCGACATACGAATGAGCAACCATGCTTGACACGTCTTTCGGATCAAGGGATTTCTTGTGAGTTCTAAATGAAAATTTCTGGATCGGTCGTCTAAGCTCTAGATGTGTGAATGAGCTGCAGGTATATTATGACTCAATTGAGGAAGCTAACTATTTTCGACTTAAGTATGACATCATTAATTATGACCGCCTCTAAAAAGGATGAGTTTTGAGCTTAACGAAGGAATTCTCAAGTTAGTGCCACCTCCTTTTCTTTGGATCGGTTGAGAGAAACATAATGGTATACCGCCGTTTCCGAGACGACGCTGTAAGACATACTTAACGTTCTCGTTCTTACCATAACCCGTGAAAGTGTAATAACCTCGGAAGGGAGGAAATAAACTGTCCCTTGCAGACGGACTAAAAAAAGCATAGTGGGTCTGTTTCCCTCATCAAGCCTATCGCTGCTGCTGCTCTTGCTTCTGCTTTTGTCTTCACTCCCTGTTTGGATTGTTTTGTTTTTTGTCAAGCAACCTCATTTTTGCGATTATAAATATTTGCGTCATCCGGCTTAGTTTTCTCCGAATTACATCCCCCAAAAAGGCAACGAACCAAATGGATCCTGTGAATGTTACTAACACTCTGAAGGAGTTGTACGTGTCAAAGAATGAAGTCACTAAGATGGAAGAGAATGATCACTTCTCTGAACTGCAGATCCTTAAACTCGGTTCAAACAGATTACGGGTGTGTATTCTAAGCCACTTAGACTGCATTTCTCCGTGTTTTTTTTTCTCATCTTAAAACTATTTGAATTCTTGAGACATCAACAATCCTTTTTGGGTGTCTTGGTAATGAGAGGCGGTGCATAAAATTCTTTTGTGACTGGAAAATTTGACTTACGATTTATACCGGGAGAAATAAATCCTGTACCTGCCAGCGTATAAGGTTGGTGTAAATCTTGCTATCTCAAGTCATGGAGAACTTGAAGAATTTGACAAATCTACAGGAGTTGTGGCTGGGCAGAAATAGAATAAAGGCTGTAAATTTATGGGGGCTGAAATGCATCAAGAAGATCAGTCTGCAAAGCAACCTCTTGACCTCAATGGTAGGATTTGAGGAATGCACTGCTCTCGAGGAGCTGTACCTGAGCCACAACGGTATTTCGAAAGAGAGGGCCTGGCACCCTTGGTTAATCTCCGCGTACAGCATGTAGAAGATATTCAACAGCTCACAAGGTAGTTTTCTGATGGCATCTACCCCCCGAAGGTCCAAATACATTTGATTCACTTAAGTTTTTATATTGGCAGGTTAGAAGACTTATGGCTGAATGACAACCAGATAGAGACTCTTGATACTATTGCGAAGGATGTTGCTGGTTCAAGGGAGACACACACAACAATATATATTGGAAATAATCCATGCGTACGTTCTCTTGCATTATCTGATATCAAGATTCCCGCCCCCTTTTTACAGTTGTTGTCCCTCAGTCGAATAGTTAGTTATCAACATCTTTAGCAGTGAATCTTATATGTCACGACATGTGTAGGCTTAAAAAATTTTTAGAAATGGGTTGGAAAGGGACTTAACAATTTGGCAACTAAATTAGTGTACTGAGTATTCATCGGTCCTGCAATAGGGCTTTTTTCATTCCTAACGCAGCTTTTTAACCTTTTTCTCAGTCAAGATCTCCTACTTACGTAGCCTCGCTGAAGGTGATCTTCCCAATTATTCAGCAAATCGATTCCGAGCATTTTTGTGGGATGCATGCAGCCCTTGGAGAAACCAAGAAAAAAATTCTGCCGAGCTGCAACAGCAATGGTATCCGGGTTTGGGGCAAACTAACTCTAAATCATCCATAGTTTTTACTTAATATGTGGAGCGCAGCTGCAGGGGCAATTGTTTGCTTTTGCGATCCAGGCTTGCCCCTTGCAATTCTAGTCAGCCGTAGACCGAAGATTGTCAGGGCCATATCCACTTTGGATATTAAGCATTTTTTTAACCGGTGAGCTCATGTCTGAGTTTTCTTTTCATGAAATTGCTATTTGAGGAACAACTAGCCCCTGAGACAGGAAGAATCATTTCACTGTCGCTTGTGTTTTTTTTATTGCATTACGAGCCTCTGTTTGGAATCGATCTGACTTATCATCATCAAAGCTCGCAACTTTTGCCCCAACGCTTTTCCTATCATGGGATAAAGCATCTACATCACAATGAGAAAATTATAACCCGTATGTGGAGTAAAAACACACGACGCCTTGCCAGAACAGAGGGAGGTTAAGGATGAGACTACCAATGAATGAAACAACCAATTGGTTCAAATATTACGGTATCTGGTTCTCTTAAACAGACGTCTCGAGTCTCACGGATGGAAAAGCTGGCGCTGGAAGAGCTTTAACCTTTTGTGGGTGTCACGTCTGTCAAGCCCTTTTCTAATGATTACGAGCACTTGTTTTAATTGTCCAAGTAGTTTCTGTAAAGTGTAGATTGCGACTAGTTCGATCAAATACATTATTTACCAGCTTTATTGAATTAGACAATCAACGGTAGGTCGTCTTTAGGCTGAGCATGAGGTAGATGGGAGGCTCCTTTCCAATGCTAGACGTTGGTGCTTGAAGGTTGCAATCATGAGATCGTATTCGTCGAGGTCGATGATCGGACAAGTAAACTCGATGATCTGCGGCTGCTCCCACTCTTTGACGATGTGTTTAATAGCACTTCCAAACCGAGCTTTATGGATTTGTAAGTCGTCCGCGTAGAAAGACTTGTGAAGATGCTGATGTGGTGGAACTTTCGGGAATCTTCCGAATTGGTGCGCGATTCGGATGGGTACATAATAAGAAGAACTCCCATGAAGACCGAGAATCGGTATATAGGCGCTTCTCTTAACTACAAGCATGATCGGACCTGTCTTAAAATGTCGAGACATATGGAAAAAATGGTTACTCGTAAGACTTTCGAAGAAAGACTTCCAGTGTGTGAATCCCTTGGGGGGAAGAGATATGCGGCGAGAAAAGTGTCGCAATAAATCTTGATCATGAAGATATTTATAGGCACTAATCCCCAAGTGAGAAGAAAACCATGCTAGGAGAAGAGGCAAGCAAAACGTTATGTCGTGATTACGAACTCCTCCTCTAGCTTGGATATTGATCCTCATGAGGCCGCTGAGTGTTTCGCCGAGGATAGTGGGGATGAAGGGTTTGCCCGATAATAATGCTCTTGTGATATGGCAGCCCGTGCATGAATTGAACGCTTGGTAAATGGAAAGATAATCATCCCGACGACGGCAAGAATGAAAGCCCGGGCAGACAATTGACCTTCTTCATTTTCAGCCACGTAAACACTCCTTTCACAGAGAAGAAGCTCTTCAATATTCACATGGCTATGAGAGGTAATTAGTGACGATGCTACAGTCGGTGTGACATTGAGAACAATTGGAATATCATTCTTTAATGAAGGAGTACGCTCTAGAGGCAGCAAACCAGGGATGTGGGGGAGTCGCGCAAGCTGGATATACTCCTCTAATGTTGGTGATAACTCAAAGTCTCCGAACTTGAACGAAAAAGTGTTCGCATCCCATTTTTCTAGTAAGTTACGTAGGAATCCTAAATCCAGTTCAATATCAATGAGGTCAACAAGGCTTCCTAGCTTTGTCCGAACAAAATCTTGCTCAGACGGGTATAAATGTTTGAACCAATCTTTTAGCGCGTGGCAGGATGAGAAATTATGTGTTAAGTTTATTATAGGCATCCTGAATTTAGAGAAATAGATCCGAAAGACATGTCAAGAATGTGCTTAAGATGCAAACGGAATAATATATGCAAATTGCTAAAATGGATGCAAGCGCACAATGCATATGAATAAATTTAGCAAGAGAAAAGAACAACCCCCTTCACGGAACCGAGCTAAATTAAACAATACATAGAAAAGAAGGGGTTAGGGTAAGATAAAAACATGAGTTATGAAATCATGCAGAGGGGAACCATCAAATGATTCTATCTACCGTCACGGATGTGGCTTGGACCCGTTCATTAACCGTAAACGGAGAAGTCCGAGTCTGAGTCCATTTTAAATGAAAGGACTCGGATATTCGCCTGGCGGTAAATAGGTGGGTACCCACCTAAAGGTAGAGGCAAACGGCCAATACCCGTCGGCATATGGTATACCCGAACTAATCCTATGGCGCCCTGGATGAAGGCTCATATAGCAGAAGAAAATCAAACATCAAGTAATATTACATGAAAGAGCGTCAAACAAATTCAAACGTAAAACACATACAAAAAGCTAAGCGCCCCCTTTTTTTTAAAAAAAAGAGGTTTTCGACCCTAATTCTCTAAGAAAAAAACCAAGTAATCCCTAGTGGAGTCGCCAAATCTGTCGCGGGTGGATTCCGTTTCCGGTTCCATATAAAATGGATATCCTCCCTCGACGATAAGGCTTCGGATTTTGAAAACGTGTCGGAGTCGCCACTAACCTATTTTAAGTTCAGGTTAGAAAAAAACTATAGAGATTCGTTTAAGGTTCGGGAATTAGGGATTACTAAATCTCATATTATCACAAAGAAAAGGGGAGGCATTAAAAGTGCGTTTCCACCTGAATTTCTAGAGCTCATTTTTTAAAATAAATTGAAAGAAACTCAAGGGAAAACAGGGTGAAAGATGAGCGGGATTTGTACCATTTCCCGGCTCCCTTATTGTACCTTTAAGCTGGATGTTCCTCTCCCGATCTTTTGTTCTTCCAAGAGTTTCCTTCTTCTCCTCTCCGTCTCCATGTCTCACTGTCTTGAGTGCGTTCCTAGGTCTAGCTATTTATAGGAAGCAGGTAGTGAATATATTATTATTTTTTTGTTAGATTTTTTATGATTTTGTTTGAATTTATTTGATTTTGCAAAGATTTTTTTTTGTGGATTTTGGTGTTTTATTTATTATTTTTCCTTATTTGGTTGTTTTATTATTTTTTTGAATTTTTCAGATTTTCGGTGATTTTATTACTTTTTTTTATTTTTTTTCTTTTTCATGATTTTGTGCATTTTCTGTATATTTTATTAAAAAATTGGGGTATGACATTTCCCATTTTTTTTAAGTTTTTTCTCTTTTAGTCAATAAATGAAAACGGTCAATTAAGGCTTTGACTTTCGAAATCAATATATGGTGACAAAATCGTACAACAAAGTTTTTCACAAAATAGAATATTGGCTCAAAGTTATATTTTCCCGAAAATTTAACCATTTAAAAGAACAATTCAAAAAATTATTATTGAAAATTTCCAATGTTTTTTGGGTTCATTCTCAAAGCTATATAAAAACTAAACTAAATTCAGATATGAAGTTTAAGAAAAGGTTAGTAAACTTTAGAACCGTACCGGAAGTTTGTCTGAGTTTTTATAATTGTGAATATGAGAAATTAATTTTTATCGGGTTTTGATAAAGAAAATGGTGAAGATAGAACATGAATTTGCTTTAGGACTCCACAAAATAATAATATTTTTAAAGAAATTATACACCTTTGGACAATGACTTGTTTCATTAATTTTCTTTACATTTTGTATAACATAAGCTTTACACGTTAACCAGGGTATAAATTTAATTTAAAGTTTCATAATAACAATAAGCTTTACACAAACACACAAGGATTTGATATAAAACTGAGCATCATATGATTCTTCATTCAGCTACCACCATCAAACATACAAGCTGTCTCAAACGACTACATCTTAGACGTATTCGGGGTACGGAGCATCAGCCCACCAGAGACTTGAGGGATCGTAGTTGTGCTGCGGCCACGCGGATGTCCATCCTTTCTCCAGGACACTCGCTACAACATGCGACTCCGATTTCGAATACCTTCGCTAGACATACTAGAATCCTTCGCGGAGCACGCACGCTCGATCCTTCTCCAAACTCATTTGAAAACAGACAAAGGTCGCCTACTTCACCCGCTCTATCCGGCAACACCGCCTCGCAGTGGCTTCGGATGTTCCAAGCATCCTGGAACATGTCGTTGGTCGGTTTCTTTCCCGTAAACATCTCCAGCAGAAGAATTCCAAAACTGTAAACGTCGCCTTCCCTCGACACTTGCCTTCCCATTCCGTACTCTACAATATTTCAATGGCCTATATTACTGAGTGCGAGATAACAAATATCCAAAACCACATTTACATAAAAATTCACGCACCTGGAGGGCAGTAGCCGACTGTCCCTCTCACTCCCGTCGAGCTTACTTGCACAACAACATCTTCGGCAGAGAGAATTCTCGTGAGGCCGAAATCACCGACGTGTGCTGTCATCTCAGCATCCAGGAGAACATTACTCGGTTTCAAATCGCAGTGAATCACCGGCAAGTCACAATCGTGATGCAGATACTCCACGGCACATGCAATTTCCACGGCAATACTCAGCCTATGCCTTAAACTTAACTGCCGGCGCACTCCCTCGGGTGTAACTTTAGGATGCAACCAATCGTCCAGGCTTCCATTTTCCATGTACTCATACACAAGCGCCTTAAAATCATTACCTCGGAAGTCGATGGTCGAACAGATAGTTGAAATCTTAACGAGATTTCGGTGTCTGATTTTCTTTAATACCTCACACTCTGCCATAAAACTTTTCGAAGCTGCTCGATTTCGGAGGTCGAGAACCTTAATGGCTACGACATTATCAGAATTACCAAAGATCCCCTTATATACGGAACCAAAACTACCGGCACCGATCAAGTTATCTTGACTGAGCCCACCGGTAGCCCCAAGTATATCCTCGTACGAAATTTGTGGAAAAGGGCTTCTGTGAACCAACCCGGACTGTGACTTTACGTTTCTTCTTCTTTTTCTGTCCATGCAACGATACGATGCAAGAAACAAAAGCAGAAAAAACAGGAGTCCGATCCCACCAGCGATCGTGATGATGATCTTCAACATGGTTTTTCTTCCGTGTTTCCGTTTCGATGTAGGACATCTTGGTAAGTTCAATGCAGGAATCCCACCACAGAGTTCGTAATTTCCCAAGACCGAGACCCCAGTGGCATTTAGGAAGACTCCTTTATTTGGAACTTCGCCCTCGAAATGGTTGAAAGATAGATTGAGGTATGTGAGTTGGAAGTCTCCTAAGAATTTTGAGATCCCACCGGAGAAGTTATTCTGTGATAAGTCTAGATTTTGAAGTCCTTTCAGAGTAGATAGAAATGCCGCGATGTTGCCTTCAAACAGATTATTCGCAATGTACAAGGACACTAAACTGGTGCATTCGCCGAGAGTTTTTGGGACTAGGCCAAACAGTCGGTTCCCGTGCACGTCTATTTGTGCTAAGTTCTTCAGATTGCCGACTTCATCTGGCAGTGTGCCTGTTAATTTGTTCTGAGATAAATCGAGAAAGTATGATAAGGAAGAAATACCTAAAACTTGCGTTGGTATAGTTCCATTCAGGTTGTTTTCAGATAGATCCAAAGTGATCAAGTTTTGGCAATTTCCGAGACTTGCTGGAATACTCCCACTGAATCCGTTCCCTCGCAATTCCAGTATCGTCAACATAGTCAAATTTCCAAGAGAAGATGGGATTTCCCCGGAGTAATCACTGTATTGCGCTCGTAGGATCTTCAACTTGTGGAGGCTACCGATTTCCATTGGGAGCATACCCGTCAATGGGTTCCAGCCGATATCTAGATATTCCAGGTTGTGAAGGTTCCCGATGCTAGAAGGGAGGGTCACCGTCAGCTGATTGGACCAGAATGCCAACTGGTTCAAATTGGAAGATAAGTTCCCTATAGACCGAGGCAACGTACCTCCGAAATTGTTTAAACTGAAATCCAGAATCCACAGCTCGGTGGAATTGAGGGACTCGAGGAATTTCAAGTCCCCCGAGGTGCCGCTTCCCAATTGATTGCCACCAATAGAAAGCCTCCTCAACTGATTGAGATTTTTGAGATCAGGTACTGCTCCGGTGAAATTGTTCAGGGTCAACTGTAGGCTCCGTAAGTTTGTTGCGTTCGCTATTGAAGGAGGAATAGGTCCGGTCAACTGATTACTACTGAAATGGAACTGCAGGAGATTGGGAAGAATGATTCCGAGATCCAGAGCGAGTCCTCCCTTGAGTTTGTTAAACGAGAGCTCTATGACAATCAGAGAGGTCATGTTGAAGATCGAGGAGGGTACAGTACCAGAAAAGAAGTTTTCTGCGAGAAGAATCTGTCGCAACCTTCGCAATCGTCCAAGAGATGCTGGGATGGGGCCGCTGAAACCATTATAGTTTCCGCCAATGAGCTCCAGAGACGAGAAGTTGCTGAAGAAATCAGGGAACATCCCGGTGAAGTTGTTTTTGCGGACCCGGAAGACTTGAAGCTTCGACAGAGCGGATAATCCACGAGGTATTTCTCCAACAAGCTGGCTATTCTCCAGAAGGATAACTTGTAGGCTTGTGCAGCCAGAGATGTTCTCCGGGAGCTGTCCCGAAAACGAGTTATTACTCAGGCCCAACTCTGCCAGCCGACGCAAGTTCCCGATTTCAGGGGGGATTTCGCCGGCAAAACCATTGTTGTTGAGGTTTAAGATCCTGAGGAAGCTGAGATTTCCAATGTAAGGTGACAAAGAGCCCCCCAGTCTGGAGCCAGGAAGCACCAATTCGGTGACGCGGGGACGTCTCCTGCTGCAAGTTATTCCAGGCCAATGACAGAAGTGGATGGTGTCATTCCACGAGGTGAGCACACCGTCAGGTTCGTCGGGTATGCCGCGCCTGAACTCGAGCAAGGCAGCACGGTCGGTTTCGTTGGTCTTAGCCGTGGCTGCTGAGAGAGAAAACAGCAGACAAGTGAATATCATAAAACCCATAATTTTGGACAATCACTGAATGTCCACTTAAGCTTGTTATATATCCGAACACTCTCCCCATCCCATTTCATTCCATGACTATATGTAACCCTTATTCAATCTATTTTTTAATAATTTTTTTTTTTATGAATAGTAGATTACGCGTAATCCTTATTTAAATGAACGTGAGTTTCGGGTTACATTTGTGAGGGGGAAAATGTCTGAAAAGCTACTACGACTGACTTGGACTCTTAAGGAGATTATTACTGAACAAATCAAAATTACTCTTTAATTTTAACACTTGATTTCCTAAATCTTGTCGGTGGTTATGAAAACATTGCCTTTTGACCATTTCCTCCTCTGCCTCCCTTCCATGATAAATTATAGGGGCTGGTGACTGATGCCCTTCACTGCCACCGGCTGAATGCCGTAGCCTTAGGGATTGGGCTATGCCAGGGGAGGGTTATCATATCTTTGAGTTTGGGTTGTGGGCTACTACTTCGGGGCCATGGTGGGCCGAAATGGAACTGTCGTAAAAACACGTCGAGAATATATGACCATAAACAGAGGCGGAGCCAAGGACCCATGGTGGCAATGACCCTCTTACTTTAAATTTTTTAGCCATACATTGTCGTGAAAAAGAGTCGATGGTATCGCTTTTCTTCTATGTACAACAATTTTTATTGCCTATTTATTTAATTACAATAAGCGAAACTCCGAATCAAATAAACAATTTTGAAAAGGAAAATCCTAAGACAATTTAATTGTTTAAAAGAAGAATTTAAAATATATTTTTATTGAAAAAATTTCCTTCGCTTTATAAAAACTAAACTAAATTTAGATCTAAGGAAAAGGTTAGTAAATTTTAGAAGCGAACCCGAATTTTCCCGAGTTTTTATAATTGTTAATGTTAGCCTTGGTTTTGATGATGAGCTTGAGAAGCTAGTCGCTGTAACACTTCGCTTATTCTTAGTGATAAGTTTGAGAAATGTGTTGTGAGCTTGAGAAGCTAGTCGCTGTAACACTTCGCTTATTCTTAGTGATAAGTTTGAGAAATGTGTTGCTGAACCACAGCGAGTAACAGTTGCAGATTGCTGCGTTACAGTAAGCTGTTACTGTGATATTACGCATAAACATTGAAAATATGGAAACATATTTTTCAATATTTATATTTTACTTTGGACTATTCGTCTGAGTGTCCAAGTTAGTTTAATTTGGCTTAATGGTCTCATTATATATAGGAACTAAATATCGTGAGATTAGCTTTCCAAAAGTTAATTTTGGAACAAAATATTTCTCTGATATCCTTCAGCAATGTTACGCTGTAGTAAGAGAAAGTATCAAATCCAATATCTGGTGAAGGAAGTTACCGTTGGGGACTTTCCTTCTGTGGCACAGCGAACCGTTGAGCAGAGTGTTGCTGAGCCTGAGTTGTACGTGGCTACACTGCAGCAAGTTGATACTGCTTCGCTACGCCTTTTGGAAACTTGGAATATTATTTCCTTTTAAATATATTTCGGATTATTTCGAAATAAATTTCTTGAAATACAATGGATTTTTCAATCCTTTCATTAGGCAACACAATAGCAAAATGTTGCCTTCCCAATTAAAGATTTGGAATCGTCCTAATGTACCTGGACACCTTCTACGAGGTCTTTTTCATAATTAGACAAGGCATTCGGATTATTATCTGACATATGCGTAAGAAATGCATTGCTGAACAATCTGAGAAGTATGTTCCTACACTTAAGAAAGACCTTGCTGCATTACAGCAAAACTATTCTGCGTTATTGCGCTGATGAAAGATATTATTATTCCAAATTTGCTTATTGCAGTCTAATTATATTTAATGATTAAATATATTATCTGATTCTGATAATCATTATTAATCTGATAAGATTATACGTGCAAGGAATATCATCAAAGATTTCCTTCCCTTCTTGGTCATTATGACCGTTGAGCATCCTGTTGCTGATCCACGATTACAGCTTCCTGTATTCTGATTTAGGAAACAAATTATTCGTTTTATGAAACCGATTATTTGTTTCGTTCCTTTTTATACCAGACGACCCTCACATAATCTCACAACGTTTTGAACGATTTCTAAGTGGGCTGAGTGGCTGAGTGGTCTGAGTGGTCTAATGGTCGACGGAGAGCGGAAGGTGCTAAGTGTCTCCTGGTTCTTATTGCTCGCAAACTGCGTGCGTGAGTGTCAAGGGGCTGAATTCAGATTCCTTGATCGTCGTGAGAGGGACTGGGTGTCCTCGGTGCGTTCAACGAGCAGCCGGCGAATCGTCTGAGGGAAGCTAAGTGAATACCTGTGCTGATTGCAGTAACCGGTTGCTGACCCATCGGCAAGAAGCCGTTCTTGTCGTGTCTTTTCGCAGGGAAGTCTCGAGCCTACGGAGTTTGAGCAGTTAGACACGCACTTGCGGGTGCGCGCCACAAGTCTCGTGCCTGCAGGGTAGAGCAGGAGTTGGGAACGCCGCCGGAGTGGAAAGAGTTCCTCCCGAGCACAGGGGTGCTGTGCAGAAGTCTTGAACGCCTGATACAGAGGGTTAGTAAAGCAGGTTGCGTGGAAGCCAACGGATCGGAAAATTCCACCCTAGGCACTGGGTGTGCAGTGCAGTGAGTCACGGTTGTGGTAACCGTGCACGTCCGAACTGAGTGTAGACGGATACCTTCTAAGTGGTCTTTGTGGTTCTCTTTGTGATCTTTGTGGTTCTTCTCTTCGTGATCTTTGTGGTGATCTATTTGATCAACTTTGTGGTTGTCTCTCTTGCGCTTATAGACAGGATCATCCGGAGAAGGGACGAAAATCTTTGTGGAAATCCTCTTCTGAGCAAACAAGTGCCGAAGCATTCTTTCGCTGTGAAGTAGAAACGGGCTGCTCTCTGAGAAGTCCTTCTTCACTGTAAGGAATTATCTGTGAGGATTTTATATACTAACACAACGTTGTCTCTCTGCTTTGATAGTCAGGTTTATATTAAGCGACAACGAGCTGTGTGCGAATCCTTTGAGCAATTAACTGCTGAGCGTGAGCATCATTCTGCTGGACACGAGCAGACGTCCACTGTGTGAGGAGCTGACCGTTGCCAGGAGTGATCATCTGTTGTACAGGATTCTAAATCTCACTTTGTGAGAAAAACTTACGCCTAGTGCAAGGGCTCTTTGCACCCATTATTTTCAAATAGTGGTATCACCTCTACGGTGTGGAAAGTGGACGTAGGTCGATTAAGGCCGAACCACTATAAACTACTGTGTCCCTACGATCGCGTAAACACTAGTACGAGAATCCAACGATTAAGTCGTAACGGTTACAGCAAAACAGTTCTCATTCTGAGAAACGTTCTGCTGTGATACAGTACGCTTCCGCTGACACTGAGAAAGGGCGAAAAAGTTATAAACACTAATTCACCCCCCTCTTAGTGTTCCTGAACGATCCAACAGTTAATATGAGAAACGAAATTTTATCAGTAATTTTTTTATTTATAAAAGATGATTAAAGTATGAACGTAAATTTTTTTGATCGTAAACTTGGATCCAAGGCGTTTGGACAATAACACGTCTGATTAATTTTCTCTACAATTTTACATGACACAGGTTAACCAGGGTATAGATTTAATTTAGAATTTTATAAATTATATATTTTATGTTGTTATATATTCCAGGCTTCCATTATGTACTCGTACACCAGCGCCTTAAAATCATTACCTCGAAAGTCGATGGTCGAGCAGACAGTAGAAATCTTAACGAGATTTCGCTGTTTTATCTTCTTTAATACCTTACATTCTGCCATAAAACTTTTTGAAGTTGCTCGAGTTTGGAGGTCGAGAACCTTAATGGCTACAACATTATCAGAATTTCCAAGGATCCCCTTATACACGGAACCAAAACCACCGGCACCGATCAAGTTATTTTGATTGAGCCCACTGGTCGCCTTGATTATATCCTCGTACGAAAGAGAGATGGTAATGGGAAAAGCATTATCAATGAAACATAGCATGAATTAAATTGTACGAACGGGGTTGCAGTTGGCCGTACATAATTTAAATATAACAATAGACATAGACATAATTTATGTTGTTGAACGGCAGGTAGTCAAAAGTATTTTTTACGAAATTAAAGTCATAGTAAACTGCAAGTAAAGGAAAATGAACAATTAGGTCTTTGTTGAAAGGATTTATAAACCCAAAGTCCCCGAGTCCCACGTTGAATAGAAATTGCCTACCAAATTAGCATATATTTTTCCAATGGGTCACTTCATCTATTGCCGATTGATTTTAAAATTGAATTACGTTAGGCTTATATGCTGGGCTTGGGGCGGGCCGGCCCGGAATTTTCCATCCTACGACCTTTTTTTAATGATGAAAACGGAGAAAATATAATTCAAATTTAGGTACATTTTTCATTCACGATATAAGATTTTCTTTTAATCATTAAAGCTTATTTAAACTATAAATCACGCACATAAAAGTTTAAATGAAGGAAACTTTGGAAATTGTAGACCCGCGATGACTCGGAGTCTATGAGAAAATTATTTTCGAGTCAAACTCCGACAATAATCTCCGACAAGCTTTTGATGACTTGTTAGCGACTTTGACTCTTGATGGCCTTCACAATATCACTTGCTCTCTTTTGTGACCTTACGGGGCTAAACATTTTCCGTAATCACAATCTCACCCTTCTTTTTCCTGAGGTTCAGATGATGGACGTGACTTCTTGGATCTACGTTCTCGAATATTAGGAGGATGCGTTCATAAGAGTGTTTGATTTCACATAATTATGGAACATCAAATAAAGACACGTCCCTTACTTATGAATGGATATGCCAATTAAAATGTTTTCATGAGAAAGAAAATGCGTTATTAAGTCTTCTAATTTGAGTTCTTTTTTTCATGTTGGGTTTATGTATACCAATGTGATATTAATACGCAAAAACCCATATGGAATCTATTTTATTATCCAAAACTCCTAAAAGTTTCGAAGACCATTTTTTCGAGATTTCCCCTTAGAACACCCAGTTTCGTAATATCGATGGCACGTATTCCTTCTTCGATAAGGAGAGTAGGATAAATAGTTCAGAAAGCCATTTTGTCTCTGTTAAAAGAAATGTCGTTTTTGCCGATACATGTTACCAAGATCTGTTCTCTTACTATTGAACAAGAAGCCATAACGAAGTCATATAAAAGGATGAACAACACAAAAACCAGTCAAATTATTAAGATCCGTTCTATTATTTAATTTCGTAATTAAAATAATTATTTAGTTCAGGTTTTCATTATGAGCACTTTTATAGCCCCAACAATTTAGGCTTCGTGGGAATCATATCAATATTTTAAATATAATTATATTTTTAATTCGTAATATAAGTATAATTTTTTATTAATTTTTTCTAAATAGTAAATTACACATAATCCTTATATAAATGAAGTGAGTTACGGGTTACTTTTGCTGGGGAAAAATGTTTGAAAATGACTGACTTAGAATTACCGACAAAATTACTTTTTATTTTAACTCTTGATTGCCCTTTCGATCTTCCTTTGACACGGCGTGAAAGACGTTGCCTTTCCCTATGCCAAGGGAGGGTATCATATTGTTGAAGTTTGGGTTGTCCGCTACCCACTTCGAGGCTCATGATATACACGTAAAAGCGCGTCGAGGATATATGGCCATGAACAGAGGCAGAGTCAGTGTGACTTGTTGGGATTATGAGTGAAAGGATTGGATAGGAAGTGAGAAGATGCTAACAGAACGTGGGTTATGTACTGCCGACGACCTTCTTTAGGATAGAGGAAACCTTATGTAGAGATGTTGCACCTACGAGGAATGTATATCCGCACAAATAATTTCTCTTTCTTAAAACTTTCTATTTCTCTCTTTCTCTTACATGAAATGTCTAGCACGTTAAAATCATAACTTCGGAAGTCGATAGTCGAGCATACAGTAGAAATCCTAACAAGGTTTCGGTGCCAGATCTTCTTCAATACCTCACACTCTGCCTTAAAACACTTTGAAGCCGGTCGAGTTTGAAGGTCGAGAACCTTAATGGCTACCACATTATCAGAATTTCCAAGGATCCCCTTATACGTAGAATAAAAACAACCGGCACCGATCGAGATATTTTGATTGACCCCCTTGGTCGTCGGAAGTATATCCTCGTACGAAATTTGAGGAAAATGTCCCTTGGGAACCATCCCAGACTGTGAGTTTAAGTTTCTTCTTTTTCTTTTCATGCAACGATGCGATGCAAGCAACAAAAGCAAAAAAACAGGAAAGCAATCCCACTGGCAACCGCAACGATGATCTTCGACAAGGTTTTTCTTCCGCATTTCCTTTCAGAAGTAGGACAGCTTGGTAAGTTCAATGCTGGTATCCGGCCACAGAGTTCATAATTTCCCATGACCGAGACCCCTGTGGCATTTAGGAAGATTCCTTCATTCGAAACTTCTCCCTCAAAATGGTTGAAGGATAGATTGAGGGATGTGAGCTGAAAGTCTCCTAGGAATTTCGGGATCTGACCGGAGAAATTATTATGTGATAAGTTTAGATGTTGAAGTCCTTTCAGAGGAGATAAAAACGCCGCGATGTTGCCTTCAAACGTATTATACCCAATGTCCAATGACACCAAGCTGGTACATCCACCGAGAGTGTTCGGGACTTTTCCAGACAGTCTGTTTCCGCTCACAGCTAATATTGCTAGGTTGTTTACGTCGCCAATTTCATCTGGCAGTGCGCCTGTTAATTTGTTCTGGCAAGAAAGTCTGATAAGGAAGAAATACCTAAGACTTGCGCTGGCAAGCTATACTCAGGTTGTTCTCAGAGAGATCCAAACTGATCAATTTTTACATTCTCAGAGTATGATATGAATTTATTCATGCCAGGCTGGAGGAGATACAACAAAGGCATGTTCATGGTGCCAACGACATATTCGACGTTGGTGTTGCAGTGCCAAGGAGAAAAAAAAAATACTTCCTGCACTTTGAAAATGTCGTCTACCGTTTCCCATGAACGGAGGTGCGACTCCACATATGTCATTGATATCCGACCGTTCTTCAAGTGTTTTGCGAGGACGGGTGACAAAGAGCCCCCCTGCCTGGAGTCCGGAAGCATCAATTCTGTGACGCGGGGACGTCTACTGCTGCAAGGTAAACCCGGCCGATGACAGAAGTGCACGGTATCATTCCACGAGGTGAATACACCATCGGGGTCATCAGGTATCCGGCCCCTGAACTCAAGCAATGCAGCCCGGTCGGTGTCGTTGCCTTTAGCCACTGCTGCTCCCTGGACAACAATCAAAACACTGGGGGAAAACAGGAGAGAAGTAAATAATAATATCATAAAAGCAGGGCAGGATTCCATAATTATTTCTGATAACTAGTAGGAGTAGTAGTAAATATCTCTCTCTGTTGGCATCACTCTCCACTTAGCCCTCCTATATATAATCAATCCACTCGAAGTAAGGTCCCTCACCCGTTTCATGACTTCTTAATTAACCCAACGTTACGCTTTACTCGTTCAAAGGGGACACCCTGGACGTTCGGGATTTCTCGTTCGAATTCAACAATCGCGTTCACCGAAATTAGCGGTGGTGCATTTTTTATTTATAATAAAAGTATGTTTTTTTTCTTAAAGTTTTTAAAGTTTCAATCGTAAATCACACGCGAGCACCGTAAAATTATTTAACTTAAAATAAAGTAAGAGCACCGGCAAATCTTTTTACAATGTAAAATTAAAAAAAAAAAAACAAAGAAAAGAAAAGAAATGGACGGAGGATTTTGACTCCGTTTCCCGCTTCTAACAATCTGTTCGGTTAACAAAAGGGATTCAACTGGAGTCTAACGATGTAAATCTGGGATTCACCCATTCTCACGTGGGAGTAAGCTTCCGTTTTTATAAAATTGTAATTACTGTTTCGTACTTTTGAAAAAACGGTTTCGTAAAATTTTGCGAAATTTTAGTTGGGCTTCGTAAAGTCGAACTAGCCATTTCGTAAAATTTCATGGGCAATTTTACGAAATATTGCAAAATTCGTTTCGTAAAGTACAAAACGTTACGAAACAGTGTCAATTTCGTACTTTACTAAACTTACACAGTGATCCTAAACTACATCAGGTAACATTTTTATGTATTTTTTTAATTGTTTATTTGAGACTCTTGCCATTACTATGAGTTTATTTTGTATGTGTATCAATATTTTTTTTTTGTTTCGATGATTTTGTCTAAGATTTTTTCTAAAGGGTGTTTCCAATTCCAAGATTCAAACAATAGTTTGAATTAGAAGGCGTGATTTATTAAAAGTGTTATTATATATTTGTAATCACATCCTAAATTAATTGTAATTCTTTATTTACAATTATGTCGTCGTGTTATAAAAGATGTGTATTAAATTTTCTTAATTAAAATCAAATAACAATATTCATTTATTTGTCCATTATTCTAGCAATGCAATAATTTTTTTTTTTTTAACTTAAAAACGTTGTGAAAATACAATTTCATTCTGATAAAAAAAAGAAACATTTAACCTGAGGAGGTTATGAATGTTGTGCCTAAGGAGCGATTTTGTGCATCACATGCCCGGGGTGTCCCCGAGTCTCCCTCTTCAGCAACAAGCTCACGAACAAGGGCCTCGGGGTCATACTCGGGGGAATGCCCTTGTCTCGAGTCGCTCGACCTAAGTCAGTGCTTTAACGTTATGGCTTCAAATTCAGCGGTTTCGACGACAGGTTTTGTTCCTCGTGACTATTCTACTCAAAATGGGTAAACTTATTGACTTCCATTATGCTCCTTACAATCTTTTTCTAGGAACGAGTTTCATACTTGACAAATTTTTTTACAAACCGGAGTCTTACTTTACAAAGGAGTACGAACGAATGTACGAAACTAATTCGTAAACGTTTCGTAAAGTATGAAACTTAGTCAGGTTGATGAAGTGACAGCTTGTACCATAGTAAACCTTGTTCATCTATTTTTATAAGTCTTGTTGATATATTTGATCTAACATGTATGATATATGCTGGCTTTTAATATGTTAAAAGTATAGCTCTCTATAAGGCGTTTGAATATGCTTAAAGTGTTTTGAAGCATATGATATCAAGAGAGTAGGTAAACTCATATGGAAGATGTACGGAAGTGATCATAGTCCGGGATCGAAGCCGGTTCCACCATTTCAATGTGGGCATGTGCCCTTGCAAGGGATTACTGGTAGGGGGAACTTGTGCCCTTTCTCCTCGTTTGTCTTCATTGTTCGATTACATAGTTCATTATTCTCCTCCCGCTTCGGTTGCGCTTCCAATGAAGAACTGTACGACGAGCTGTTCCCAGACCTAGATACGCGTGAGGTAGATACGTTGAAAGTTAAATTATAATGAAAAATCAAAATTTTAGCGAAACTCATTCTTATCAATGAATAATCTTAATCTCACATGTATTAAATTCTTTATATTTTGCTGACCTTGTCACCTAAAATAAATATTTTTTCCATTGATCTTATCTTCCCTAAATTACGATGTTTTAAAATATTATATATTTTAAAACTAATTACTTTCCAAACACTTTTAAATATCGAATTTGCATCACTCCTCTTAAGTCAAGAGGAATTAATTTGATAATTTTTTTATTAAAATATCACATTATATGGGAGCCTTGTTTGGGAAGATAAAGCTAAAGCTGTCTGGGATATGATGGATATTTCCGGTTCGAATCTCAACGTCAGCATCTTAGACGTATTCGGGATACGGAGAATCAGCCCACCAGAGACTTGAGGGATTGTAGTTTTGCTGCGGCCACGCAGATGTCCATCCTTTCTCCAGGACACTCGCTACAACATGCGACTCCGATTTCGAACACCATCGCTAGACATACTAGAATCCTTCGCGGAGCACGCACGCTCGATCCTTCTCGAAACTCATTTGAAAACAGACAAGGGTCGACTACTTCACCCGCTCTATCCGGCAACACCGCCTCGCAGTGGGTTCGGATGTTCCAAGCATCCTGGAACATGTCGTTGGTCGGTTTCTTTCCCGTAAACATCTCCAGCGGAAGAATTCCAAAACTGTAAACGTCGCCTTCCCTCGACACTTGCCTTCTTATTCCGTACTCTATAATATTTCTCGTTAAACAGCCTATATTACGGAGTATGAGCTGACAAATATCCAAAACCTCATTTACTTAAAAATTCACGCACCTGGACGGCTGTAGCCGGCTGTCCCTCTCACTCCCGTCGAGCTTACATGCACAACAACATCATCGGCAGAGAGAATTCTCGTGAGGCCGAAATCACCAACGTGTGCTGTCATCTCCTCATCCAGGAGAACATTACTCGGCTTCAAATCGCAGTGAATCACTGGCACGTTACACTCGTGATGCAGATACTCCACGGCACATGCAATGTTCACGGCAATACTCAGCCTATGCCTTAAACTTAACTGCCTGCTCACTCCCTCGGGTGTAACTTTAGGATGCAACCAATCGTCCAGGCTTCCATTTTCAATGTACTCATACACAATCGCCTTAAAATCATTACCTCGGAAGTCGATGGTCGAACAAACAGCTGAAATCTTAACGAGATTTCGGGGTCTGATTTTCTTTAATACCTCACACTCTACCATAAAACTTTTCGAAGCTGCTCGATTTCGGAGGTCGAGAACCTTAATGGCTACGACATTACCAGAATTACCAAGGATCCCCTTATACACGGAACCAAAACTACAGGCACCGATCAAGTTATCTTGACAGAGCCCATCGGTAGCCCCGAGTATATGCTCGTACGGAAAAAGGCATCTGTGAACCTACCGAGAATGCGACTTTACGTTTCTTCTTCTTTTTCTGTCCATGGAACGACGCGATGCAATCAACAAAAGCACAACAAATAGGAAAGCAATCCCACCGGCAACCACAATGATGATCTTCAACATGGTTTTTCTTCCGTGTTTCCGTTTAGATGTAGGACATCTTGGCAAGTTCAATGCTGGAATCCCGCTACAGAGTTTGTAATTTCCCATGACAGAGATCCCTGTGGCATTTAGGAAGACTCCTTTACTCGAAACTTCGCCCTCGAAATGGTTGAAAGATAGATTGAGGTATGTGAGCTGGTAGTCTCCTAAGAATTCCGGGATCCGCCCAGAGAAAGTATTTTGTGATAAGCCTAGATATTGCAGTCCTTTAAGAGGAGATAGAAATGCGGAGATGTTGCCTTCAAACAGATTATTCGCAATGTACAAGGACACTAAGCTGGTGCATCTGCCGAGAGTGACCGGGACTTGTCCCAATAGTCTGTTCCCGTGCACGTATAATATTGCTAGGTTCTTTAGATGGCCGACTTCATCTGGCAGCGCGCCTGTTAATTTGTTATGAGATAAATCGAGAAAGTATGATAAGGAAGAAATATCTAAGACTTGCGTTGGTATAGTTCCACTCAGGTTGTTTTCAGATAGACCCAAAGCGATCAAGTTTTGGCAATTTCCGAGGCTTGCTGGAATACTCCCACTGAATCCGTTCCCTCCCAACGACAGTTCCGTCAACATTGTCAAATTTCCAAGAGAAGATGGGATTTCCCCTGAGTAATCGCTGTTATCTGTTAGTAAGTTCTTCAACTTGTGGAGGTTATCGATTTCCTTTGGGACTTTAGGAATTTCAAATACTTCCTTTTCACTCTCACTATCTCCATCTTATTTATCGTCGGAAGTATTTTTCACGGCAATCTCCTCCTTTGACTCCAAAGTTAGTCATCGCTTGGAGAAGAGAGGAAATGCTGGCGCCCTTAGCTAATTGGAAATTTGGAAATAATTGGAAAATTAGAAAGACAAAACACTACATTAAGTCGTTACTGTTTTGCTACTCTTACTCATTGGAAATTTGAAAATAATTTTTCCATTTTGCAATATCTTTCGAATTATCTCGGAATATATTTAAAATAAATATTGAGATGTTTAAATACGTCGGATCTTTTATTAGGCAACTCTAAATCAAAATATTGTCTTTCCAATTAAAGATTTGGAAACAATATAAGGTGAGTTACCATTTGAGGATTTTCCATCTCCGCGTCCGTTGAGTAGATATCCGCTCAGAGTGGTATGATCTACTAATATTATGGAAATCAATCAATGGGAATCGTCCTAATAAATCTGGACACCTCCCACGAAGTTTTCCCATAAAAATCAGACAAGGCTCTCAGATATTATTCTAACAATAAATCACACGAAGATGACATGGGCGTAAGAAATGCGTTGTTGTACCACGTAAGAAGTGTGTTGCTACACTACAACAAAGCTGTATTGCATTACTGCGATACAATTACCTAAACGAATGAATAATTATTATTTTAGCTTAATTGCTGAGATTTTATCATATTTATGATAAAATATATCATCTTAATGAGATAATCACGTGTGGGAATCAGAATGCTATGTTTGTAAATATTTGCAAATAGAATCTCTAATTATAACAATATGTTATTTCATATCTTATCTCTACGGTCATTAAGGAATATTGTTATTCATGTTTTGTCGTGGCTAATGATTGAAACAACAGTATGATAGCAGACAAATCATATGAATTAGGAAAGTTGACAAAGATTCCTTTCCTTCTTGGTCATTGTGACCATTAAGCAGTTGTCCGCTGAGCCTGATTACAGCTTGCTGAAGTATTTGGGAAACAAATTATCTGATTCATTCCCTATTAAAACAGACGGCATTCATACACTACACAACGAGTCTGTGTGGATGTCCAAAGCCTGTGTGATCTGTGTAAAGCTTTGAGGAGCTATGTGAGCTGTGTTTTCGGTAGAGAACGGAAGGTGCTAAGTGATCGCCTGGTTCTTACCTCTCACAACCTACGTGTGGGAGTGCCAAGGGCTGTGTGCTACCTTGGTCGTCGGGAGAGGGACTGTGTGTCCTCGGCACGTTCAATGACCGGCTGGCGAATCGTCTAAGAGAGCTAAGTGAATACATGTGCTGATCGTAGTAGCTAGTTGCTGACCCATTGGCAAGAAACCATTTTTGTCGTGTCTTTTCGCAGGAAGTCTTGAACCTACGGAGTTTGAGCAGTTAGACTCGCACTTGCGGGGGAGCACCAGAAGTCTCGTCTTTACAGGGTAGAGAAGGAGTTGGGAACGTCGCCGGAATGGAAAGAGGTCCTCCCGAGTACAGGGGTACTGTGCAGAAGTCTCAACCTCCTGATACAAAGGGACAGTAGAGCAAGTTGCGTGGGAGCCGCTGGAGCTGAAAATTCCACCCTAGGCACTGGGTGTGCAATGTAGTGAGTCACGGCTGTGGTAACCGTGAACGTCCGAACTGAGTGTAGGACGGATACCCCCACTTCGCTGTGTGAGAAGTCAGGTTCCGCTGTGTGATGAACCAATCCATCTTTTATCTCTTTTGTTTCTCTACCTCTTTGTGGCTGTCTCTTGAGTAATTATAGATTCATCTTGAGAAGAGACAAAAGCGGTATGGAAATCCTCTACTGAGCTATTAAGTGCTGAAGCATTCCTCTACTGTGAACTAGAAACGGGCTGCTCCTTGAGAAGTCGTTTCGTCACTTTAAGGAATTATTTGTGAGGATTTATATTTTAACATAACGTTGTATTTGCGCTTTGATAGACAACCTTATGCCTAAGCGACAACATGCTGTGAGGAAATCCTTTAAGCAAGCAACTGCTGAGTGTGAGCATCATTCTGCTGAAAATGAGAAGACATTCACCGTGTGAGCAGATGATCGTTGCCCAGGAATGATCTCCTCTTGTAAAGGATTTTAAATTTCACTCGTTGAGATATCCAAAGCCTAGTGCAAAAGGTCATTTGCACCCATTATATTTATATAGTGGAATTACTTCTACGATGTAAAATGGATGTAGGTCGATTAAGGCCGAACCACTAGAACTGTATCCCTTACGATCGTGCTTACATTCATACGAGTATCTAACGATCAAAATCGTAACTTTTACAGCGAGCCGACCTTGCTTCTGAGAAACGCTTTACTTTGACACAGTACGCTTCCACATACACTGAGAAAGGGCGAAAAAGTGACAAATAGTAATTCACCCCCCTCTTAGTGTACATAAACGATCCAACAGTTTCTCAACAACTTCTTAATCTCCTCACACCCTCTAAGTAATAAAGATTGCAATTTCACCAAGTCACATATCGATTCCGGTAGCATTTTGATATCAGTATGAGGAAAATCGACTGAATGCAGTAATTTGATCTCATCAATCTGGCCGGGCACCTGCACAATTTGAAAGTAATATAATGACAACATTTTCAGATTCTTGGTATCCGCAATCAAGTCTTGTATCACATCCTGGGAGAAGTGGACATTTGGCTCTGGGGCCTCTGTGATTTGGAATGGTATTAACGTCCTTAACTTCTTCAATAAGTGAATTGCCTCATGTAGATTATGTGAACTGTGTTTCCAACATGATAGGAAGAGATATCCAATTGATAAGGTTTGAATGGAAACACTCGAAGGAAGAAGAACAAGTCCTGGTAGAGATCAATTAGGAAGAGACTATTAATGTTGCAGAATTCTTGGGGTTGGTGATTAGCGAAGCCAGTTATCCGCATAAAGAATTTGAATCTTCTGTTAAGGAAAAGTCACGTAGAAAACTTTTTTTCCTGCAAACCATCCTTATCTGTTGTTTCTTCTGGTGTTCCTGCATGCTCATCGAGAACTGAGAGTTCTGACCATCCCATGAAAAAGGCTTCCCTGGTAAAAAGGTTACCTTCACTTCAGACACCGGATGCATACTGCCATCTTTGCCGAGTTCCTCCTGTGCTCACTGCACAGCTGATGAAGCATTTCATGGAATAGGAAACAGTAAAATTTCAACTCTCGAAAGGGTCAACTGCTTGCTGGGTTGCACTTGCTTCGCTCATTGTCTTCATCAAAGAGAAGGAGGCGATTATCATCCTCCCCTAAATGATATGTTTCATAATTAATCATTCTTCTCATTTTTCATCGTTTCGCTTTGCCAAAATTCAATGATTTGGGTAACATCGCACACAATCGTATTTCGAAATTCGATTTTCTAACAATTTTCTAAAATAACTTAGTTACCGAAAGTTTTTCGTATTAAACTCAATAATGAAATCTCAATACACTCATTTATTGAATCTACTAAAGTTAAAAATTAAATCATTTTTATAAATTAATTAATAATTAATATTTACTTAATAGAATAGAACACGAATTTTAATACTTTTTTTGTCAAATTATTAAATTCAAAAATTTTGGGATAGAATTGTGTAAATTACAAAGTAGAATCAAGGGAGGAGCTAACTAGGTGGTGTCAATTGAATAACTCTTTGACATAGACTTAATTACAGCAAGATGCCATGTTAGTGATTAATAAAAAATTAAGTTTTCCCGATATACTTAAATGGGGCTTTGTTAAGCTACTAAAAGTTTCCATGGATAGTAAACTTTATGTTTTCAAAATTAATTAATATAACTTATGATTTTAATATTTAACTGAATAATAAAAAATACAATAATTAAGGCGTAATAAATGTAGAAACACCGTTATCAAATGCATATTTAACAAAATTCAACTTATATTTATATATTAATTACCTAATGGAATAATAATCAATGAGCATCCCACGTCTCGAACAGTCATATCACTTTTCCATTGCCCTTGGCTTCATTAATATTCTTCTTCTTCATCAATAATAGTAATAATCCTTCGTCCCAAAACAATATATTCCAAAAAACACAACGAGGATGATCCACATCATCTCCACGAGAATAACCATAGTAGTAGCTCCCAATAGTGCCATCATCTGGCTTTCAACGATTTTCTGTATTCTTGATAGCATCAATAACTACCGTCCAACTTTGGCTTCCAACTTACTTAATCTAGCCATCAAAATCCTAAAATTAAAAAAAAGAAAACACACAAAGGTGTCAATATTATTTACCATTTTTTTAAATTTTTTCTCTTTTAGTCAATAAATGAAAACTGTCAATTAAGGCTTTAACTTTCGAAATCAATATATGGTGACAAAATCGTACAATAAGTTTTATACAAAATAGAATGTTGGCTCAAAGTTATATTTTGCCGAAAATTTAACCATTTAAAAGAACAATTCAAAAAATTATTATTGATAATTTCCTATGTTTTTTTGGTTCATTCTCAAAGCTTTATAAAAAAACTAAACTAAATTCAGATCTGAAGTTTAAGAAAAGGTTAGTAAACTTTAGAACCGAACCGGAAGTTTGTCTGAGTTTTTATAATTGTGAATATGAGAAATTAATTTTTATCGGGTTTTGAAAAAGAAAATGGTGAAGATTAGACATGAATATGCTTTAGGACTCTACAAAATAATAATATTTTTAAAGAAATTATACACCTTTGAACAATAACTTGTTTCATTAATTTTCTTTACATTTTGTATAACATAAGCTTTACACGTTAACCAGGGTATAAATTTAATTTAGAGTTTTATAATAATAATAAGCTTTACGCAAACACACAAGGATTTGATATAAAACAGAGCGTCATATGATTCTTCATTCAGCTACCACCATCAAACATACAAGCTGTCTCAAACGACTACATCTTAGACGCATTCGGTATACGGAGCATCAGCCCACCAGAGACTTGAGGGATCGTAGTTTTGCTGTGGCCACGCGGATGTCCATCCTCGCCTGGTTCTTACCTCTCGCAATTTACGTGTGGGAGTGCCAAAGGCTGTGTGCTACCTTGGTCGTCGGGAGAGGGACTGTGTGTCCTTGGTGTGTTCAACGAGCGGCTGGCGAATCGTCTAAGGGAAGCTAAGTGAATACCTGTGCTGATCGAAGTAACCATTGCTGACCCATCGGCAAGAAACCATTTTTGTCTTGTCTTTTCGCAGGAAGTCTTGAACCTACGGAGTTTGAGCAGTTAGACACGCACTTGCGGGTGCGTGCTAGAAGTCTCGTCCCTCCAGGGTAGAGCAGGAGTTGGAAACGCCGCCGAAATAGAAAGAGGTCCTCCCGAGCACAGGGCGCTGTGCAGAAGTCTCAACCTCCGGATACAAAGGGACAGTAGAGCAAGTTGCGTGGGAGCTATCAGAGTTGAAAATTTCACCCTAGGCACTAGTTGTGCAATGCAGTGAGTCACGGCCGTGGTAACCGTGAGCGTCCGAACTGAGTGTAGGACGGATACCCCGACTGCGCTGTGTGAGAAGTCAGGTTCCGCTGTGTGAGGAACCAATCCCTATTTTATCTCTTTTGTTTCTCTGCCTCTTTGTGGTTGTCTCTTGAGTAATTACAGGCTCAGCTTGAGAAGAGACAAAAGCTGTGTGGAAATCCTCTACTGAGCTATTAAGTGCTAAAGCATTCCTCTACTAAGAACTAGAAACGGGTTGCTCTTTGAGAAGTTGTTCCGTCATTGTAAGGAATTATTTGTGAGGATTTATATTTTAACATAACGCTGTATTTGTGATAACTCTATGAAAGTAGGGTTATTTCGTATCTCTAATGATGCTTTATGTGGTTAGTCGCACGAGTATTGATAGGAATTTGGCAGGATTTGAGTACGTTTTAGTTTAGTTTTAGTTTAAGTCGATTTTTGTTATTTTCGTAGTTTTTGAATCTATTTTGAGTTGAATCTTTTATTTGGTTGATGCCTCTTGGTTTGTAATGTTTTAATGTAGGAAAATAAAGGAGATTTTGAAGCTGGAATGAAGTGAAGTGGATATGAGCGGAAATTGGACAGAAAGCAGAAGGACGCATCCTTTAGTTCTCAGGGATACGTCCTTGAAGGTTCTGTGGATTCAAGCGACCACCGACGAACCCATTTCCAAATCGCTCGAAGAGTCTTCAAATCTTCCGGAGACTACATTATGAAGATATAGAGGATCAATTAGGCATTTATTTTGGTAGTTATATGTTATTTTATTTTATTCTCCCTAGAGATATTATCTAGATATGGAGAATATTAGGAAATCTTTCTAGATGGAAACGAGATATTCTGTTTTAGAAGAACTTTAGGGGGATTTATTCAGAGGGGAGGAAAGAGGAGGAGAGATTCGACTCTGGAATGGAGAAAGAGGTGACGGCTAGGGTTGAAGCGGAGATCGGGACGAGGCTACTACTTCTTAGATCGGAAGATCGGGAGGGCGTTTCTCTTTTCTTTTTCCGTTGATTTCCATGTCGTTATTATTTTCTCTTAAACTTGGGATGAATTTCTTTTACGCTATGAACTAATTTCGTTTTCTAGAACTTCAATGGAACTTAACGTTTTTATTTAACGAGTGAATTCCTTTTCTCCGTGTTAATCGAATTCGAGTTATTACTTATTCATATCTTGATCTTAATGCGATTAATTGTCTGATCACCAATTAATTTGATCTGGAGACCTATTCGAGCTTGGAAAAGTTGTTTAGGTTAAGCCGTGGATTGAATAGCCTAAGTTAGCGTCTCGTTGGAAAACGGAGCTAATTCGCGAAAGGGGTAGGAATATACCGAATCGCCTTAGGTAGCCATTTAGGGTTGTTACATAATGGGTTCCCACTAGTTAATTGCCTAGGAATAGAGTGATTAGCTCGATACAGGGAATACGTCCTTAGAGCTTTCGGAAGAGGCGTAAGGCGATAATCGAACCCTGGGTTAGTAACTTGAGAATTTGATAACTGGAGAAAGGAAGGAACGAGTTAGATAATTCGTTAGGGGAAGTTGATAGTCCTAGGCTTTTAATATTTGATTGAATTACCGTTTATTTGCATTTTATTTCTCTGTTTTACTCTTATTCATCTTGTTTGACTTGACCTCAATATCGTTAAACGTGCGACCGTTAGGAATTTCCTTCTCTGTTGATTCTCTGTGGGATCGACCTCTACTTACCCTATCTACAAGTTAGTTAGGTCTGTTAGAGTATTTAAATTTTGCCGCCTTCGACAAGCGTGATCAATTTGCGCCTTGATAGACAAGCTTACGCCTAAGCGACAACATGCTGTGTGGAAATCCTTTGAGCAATCAACTGCTGAGTGTGAGCATCATTCTGCTGGAAACGAGAAGACGTTCACTGTGTGAGGAGCTGATCGTTGTCCATGAATGATCTCCTCTTGTAAAGGATTTTAAATCTCACTTGTTGAGATGCCCAAAACATAGTGCAAAAGGTTCATTTGCAACCACTATATTTATATAGTGGAATCACCTCTACGGTGTAAAGTGGACGTAGGTCGATTAAAGCCGAACCACTATAAAAGAACTGTGTCCCTTACGATCGTGCTTACATCTATACGGGTATATAACGATCAAAATCGTAACTCTTATAATGAGCCGACCTCACTTCTGAGAAACGCTTTACTGTGACGTAGTACGCTTCCGCATACGCTGAGTAAGGGCGAAAAAGTGACAAACACTAATTCACGCCCCTTTTAATCTACATAAACGATCCAACAGTTTCTCGACAACTTCTTAATCTCCTCACACCACCCTCTAAGTAACAGAGATTGCAATTTCACTAAGTCACATATCGATTCTGGTAGCATTTTGATATCAGTATGAGGAAAATCGACTGAATGCAGTAATTCGATCTCATCAAACTGGCCGGGGACCCACACAATTTGAAAGTACTGAAATGACAACATTTTCAGATTCTTAGTATCCGCAATCAAGTCTTGTATCACATCCTGGGAGAAGTAGACATCTGGCTCTGGGGCCTCTGTGATTTGGAATGGTATTAACGTCCTTAACTTCTTCAATAAGTGAATTGCCTCATGTAGATTATGTGAACTGTGTTTCCAACATGATAGGAAGAGATATCCAATTGATAAGGTTTGAATGGAAACACTCGAAGGAAGAAGAACAAGTCCTGGTAGAGATCAATTAGGAAGAGACTATTAATGTTGCAGAATTCTTGGGGTTGGTGATTAGCGAAGCCAGTTATCCGCATAAAGAATTTGAATCTTCTGTTAAGGAAAAGTCACGTAGAAAACTTTTTTTCCTGCAAACCATCCTTATCTGTTGTTTCTTCTGGTGTTCCTGCATGCTCATCGAGAACTGAGAGTTCTGACCATCCCATGAAAAAGGCTTCCCTGGTAAAAAGGTTACCTTCACTTCAGACACCGGTTGCATACTGCCATCTTTGCCGAGTTCCTCCTGTGCTCACTGCACAGCTGATGAAGCATTTCATGGAATAGGAAACAGTAAAAGTTCAACTCTCGAAAGGGTCAACTGCTTGCTGGGTTGCACTTGCTTCGCTCATTGTCTTCCTCAAAGAGAAGGAGGCGATTATCATCCTCCCCTAAATGATATGTTTCATAATTAATCATTCTTCTCATTTTTCATTGTTTCGCTTTGCCAAAATTCAATGATTTGGGGAACATCACACACAATCGTATTTCGAAATTTTGATTTTCTAATAATTTTCTGAAATAACTTAGTTACCGAAAGTTTTTTTTATTAAACTCAATAATGAAATCTCAATACGCTCATTTATTGAATCTACTAAAGTTAAAAATTAAATCATTTTTTACAAATTAATTAATAATTAACATTTATTTAATAGAATAGAACACAAATTTTAATACATTTTTTATCAAATTATTAAATTCAAAAATTTTGGGATAGAATTGTGTAAATTACAAGGTAGAATAAAGGGAGGAGCTAACTATTTGGCCAGTTTATATCCGCGACTACGTTCATATTTATGGGTCCAATCGTTTGAATAAGATTCATCCTGGATGAGACGGAGGTGTGGCCAATATTCCCCTTCGCCCTTATCGCATTTTTCCTCCAACTCCGGACATATTCCAATCTCGAGCTCTTCCAGGAAGTCGGGGAGCCTGTCGTCCGGCAACCACGTCTGCTTCGGACAGGTATAAATTCCCAAAGATTGAACGGAGGTGAGGTGGTGTCGGAGTCCCCCACCCATCCTCTCTAACTTCTTCGTTTTCTCAATATACAAATTAAATAGGGATGAAGGGAAGAGGCGACTCCATGCATCTCCGGGAGGAAAGCACTCTATCTTATCTACCCATGCCATCTCTCCCCTAATTCTCAATTCTCGTAAGGCGGTGAGGCCCCTTAACCCCCACTCCTCAATTGATTGATTTAGATTTCTGCATCCCCAATCCAAATAAATTCCAGATTGGGAGGCAGACTTCGTCTCGGTGCTAATCTCGTGATGCCTTCGCATTGTCGATACATAGTTTTTTGAGGGATGTGAGGTGAAGGCAAAGACTTCACCTTGGGACATTTTTCAAGCCCACGATAGGACACATTGCAGGGGAGTGAAGGGAATATCTCCATCTCTAATGCTGGACAATCCTCGAAATTAAGCATGGAGAGGGCGGATAGGTGTTGCAAGTTGTCTGTCAAAGTCGTGAGGCCTTCGTATAAATCAATGGACAGTCTCCGCAGAGACCGGGATAAGGGACTACCAACACCAGCTAATTTCGTAATCGACGCGAGCCCGTCGAGATTGTCTAGGGAAAGCTCCTCCAGAGAATCCAGAAGCCTGCTTAGCGAAATGTACAGATGAAAACATAAATGACTCAGTAGATGATGTTTCCTTTTCCTAGCAGAGTTCTTCGAGCTATTTGTAGACATAAAAATTTTTTCCTTTTTCCATTAGTTTATATAGATTTGATTAAAAACAAAGCATGCTTTACCTCCTCGTTAAATATTTGATAAAACTTAAGCATGAGACGGACTAGCGAGACATGGTTTAACAATCGAAGCACCACCACCACACACATGATGACCACATCTCCCTTTTTAAAAATTCTCATGAAATCCCTCTCAAAATCCAACGCTCTTTATTCATTCCATTTCATTCATTTTTTTTATTTCGTTAATGTTGTTTTATTCGAATAATTATTTCTCAATTTTGAACATTTCTAATTCGATTCTACCATCATGTTGGCTGCTCTCGTTATCTTGTGTTAATCCCTTTCACTAAAAGCCGTCTTATCTTGGTTGCCATCATCGTCCCTAAACGTCATCAATTGAAGACAAGAATAATTAACTCTTTGACATAGACTTAATTACAGCAAGATGCCTTGTTAGTAATTAATAAAAATAAATTAAGTTTTCCCGATATACTTATATGGGGCTTTGTTAAGCTACTAAATGTTTCCATGTATAGTAAACTTTATGTTTTCAAAATTAATTAATATAATTTGTGATTTTAATATTTAACTGAATCATAAAAATTACAATAATTAAGGCGTAATAATTGTAGAAACACCGTTATCAAATGCATATTTAACAAAATTCAACTTATATTTATATATTAATTACCTAAAGGAATAATCAATGAGCATCCCACGTCTCGAACAGTCATATCACTTTTCCATTGCCCTTGGCTTCATTAATATTCTTCTTCTTCATCAATAATAGTAATAATCCTTCGTCCCAAAACAATATATTCCAAACCATAGTAGTAGCTCACAATAGTGCCATCATCCGGCTTTCAACGATTTTGTGTATTCTTGATAGCATCAATAACTACCGTTCAACTTTGGCTTCCAACTTACTTAATCTAGCCATCAAAATCCTAAAATTAAAAAAAACACACACAAATGTGTCAATATTATTTACCATTTTTTTAAGTTTTTTCTCTTTTAGTCAATAAATGAAAACTGTCAATTAAGGCTTTGACTTTCGAAATCAATATATGGTGACAAAATCGTACAATAAAGTTTTTGACAAAATAGAATGTTGGTTCAAAGTTATATTTTGTCGAAAATTTAACCATTTAAAAGAACAGTTCAAAAAATTATTATTGAAAATTTCCTATGTTTTTTTGTTCATTCTCAAAGCTTTATAAAAACTAAACTAAATTCAGATATGACGTTTAAGAAAAGGTTAGTAAATTTTAGAACAAAACCGGAAGTTTGTCTGAGTTTTTATAATTGTGAATATGAGAAATTAATTTTTATCGGGTTTTGATGAAGAAAATGGTGAAGATTAGACATGAATTTGCTTTAAAAATCTACAAAATAATAATATTTTTGAAGAAATTATACACCTTTGGACATTAACTTGTTTCATTAATTTTCTTTACATTTTGTATGACTTAAGCTTTCGTTAACCAGGGTATAAATTTAATTTAGAGTTTTATAATAATAATAAGCTTTACACAAACACACAAGGATTTGATATAAAACAGAGCATCATATCATTCTTCATTCAGCTACCACCATCAAACACACAAGCTGTCTCAAACGACTACATCTTAGACGCATTCGTGATACGGAGCATCAGCCCACCAGAGACTTGAGGGATCGTAGTTTTGCTGCGGCCACGCGGATGCCCATCCTTTCTCCAGGACACTCGCTACAACAGGCGACTCCGGTTTCGAACACCTTCCCTAGACATACTAGAATCCTACGCGGAGCACGCACGCTCGATCCTTCTCCAAACTCATTTGAAAACAGACAAGGGTCGGCTACTTCACCCGCTCTATCCGGCAACATCGCCTCGCAGTGGCTTCGGATGTTCCAAGCATCCTGGAACATGTCGTTGGTCGGTTTCTTTCCCGTAAACATCTCCAACAGAAGAATTCCAAAACTGTAAACGTCGCCTTCCCTCGACACTTGCTTTCCCATTCCGTACTCTACAATATTTAAGTGGCCTATATTACTGAGTGCGAGATAACAAACATCCAAAACCACATTTACATAAAAATTCACGCACCTGGAGGGTTGTAGCCTATTGTCCCTCTCACTCCCGTCGAGCTTACTTGCACAACAACATCATCGGCAGAGAGAATTCTCGTGAGGCCGAAATCACCGACGTGTGCTGTCATCTCCGCATCCAGGAGAACATTACTTGGCTTCAAATCGCAGTGAATCACCGGCACGTCACACTCGTGATACAGATACTCCACCGCACATGCAATGTCCACGGGAATACTCAGCCTGTGCCTTAAACTTAACTGTCGGCGCACTCCCTCGGGTGTAACTTTAGGATGCAACCAATCGTCCAGGCTTCCATTTTCCTTATACTCATACACAAGCGCTTTAAAATGATTACCTCGGAAGTCAATGGTCGAGCAGACAGTATAAATCTTAACGATATTTCGGGGTCTGATTTTCTTTAATACCTCACACTCTGCAAGAAAACTTTTCGAAGCAGCTCGATTTCGGAGGTCGAGAACCTTAATGGCAACTGCATTATCAGAATTACCAAGGATCCCCTTATACATGGAACCAAAACCACCGGCACCAATCAAGTTTTTTTGATTGAGACCACAGGTCGGCCCGAGTATATCCTCGTACGAAATTTGCGGAAAAGGGCCTCTGGGAACTAACCCAGCCTGCGACTTTACGTTCCTTCTTCTTTTTTTGTTCACTCAATGATGTGATGCAAGCAACAAAAGCAGAACAAACAAGGCAGCAATCCCACTGGCTATCGCGATGATGATCTTCGAGAACATTCTTTTCCTTCCATGCTTGAGTTTTGAAGTAGGACATCTTGGTAAGTTCAATGCGGGAATCCCACCACAGAGTTTGTAATTTCCCAACACCGAGACCCCTGTGGCATTTAGGAAGACTCCTTTATTCGGAACTTCGCCCACGCAATGGTTGAAAGATAGATTGAAATAATGTGAGCTGGAAGTCTCCCAAGTTCCGCAAACAAATGACTTTAAAGAACGTACACTAACCTTACAACGAGCACAACCGAATGCCAAAGTCAAGATTACTACACTTGTAAAAGGAAAAGAGAGAAAATGAAAGGTTTAGCCACTACATAAAATAAATCGCCTTAAAACACATGAGATCCAAATATTTTTATTAAAAATCTGTGTTTAGTCGTACATTGTCGTCAAAAAGAGTCGATTGTATCGCAATAAAACTTTTGAAGTTGCTCGAGTTCGGAGGTCGAGAACCTTAATGGCTACAACATTATCAGAATTTCCCAGGATCCCCTTATACACGGAACCAAAACCACCGGCACTGATCAAGTTATTTTGATTGAGCCCACTGGTCGCCTTGATTATATCCTCATACGAAAGAGAGATGGTAATGGGAAAAGCATTATCAATTAAAAGATAGCATGAATTAATTTGTACGAACGGGGTTGCAGTTGGCCGTACATAATTTAAATATAACAATAGACATAGACATAATTTATATTGTTGAACGGCAGGTCTTACAAATAGTCAAAAGTTTTTTGTTAACGAATTTACAGTCATAGTAAACTGCAAGTAAAGGAAAATGAACAATTAGGTCTTTGTCGAAAGGATTTATAAACCCAAAGTCCCCGAGTCCCACGTTAAATAGAAATTGCCTACCAAATTAGCATATATATCCAACGGTCACTCTCTCTATTGCCAATTGGTTTTAAAATTGAATTACGTTAGGTTTATATGCGGGGCTTGGGGTGGGCCGACCCGGAATTTTCCATATGGTACCTCATGACCTTTTTCTAATGATGAAAACGGAGAAAATATAATTTAAATTTAGGTACATTTTTTCATTCACAATATAAGATTTTTTTAATCATTAAAGCTTATTTAAACCATAAATCACGCACATAAAAGTTTAAATGAAAGAGACTTTGGAAATGTAGACCCGCGATGACTCGGAGTCTATGAGAAAATTACTTTCGAGTCAAACTCCGGCAAACTTTTGATGGCCTTCACAATATCACTTGCTCTCTCTTGTGACCTTACGGGCTAAACTTTTTTTGTAATCACAATCTCACCCTTCTTTTTCTGGAGGTTCAGATGATGGACGTGACTTCTTGCGCAAACGAGGATCTACGTTCTCGAATATCAGGAGGATGCGTTCATAAGCGTGTTTGATATCACATAATTACGGAACATCAAATGAAGACGCGTCCCTTACTTATGAATGGATACGCCAATTAAAATGTTTTCATGAGAAAGAAAATGCGTTGTTAAGTCTTCTAATTTGAATTTTTATTTCATGTTGGGTTTATGTATACCAATGCGATATTAATAAACAAAAACCCATATAGAATCTATTTTATTATACAAAACCCATAAAAGTTTCAAGGACCATTTTTTTCGAGATTTCTTCTTAGAACACCCGGTTTCGTAATATCGATGGCACTTGCTCCTTCTTTGATAAAGAGAGTAGGACAAATAGTTCAGAAAGCCATTTTATCTCTGTTAAAAGAAATGTCGTTTTTGCCGATAAATGTTAACAAGATCTGTTATCTTACTATTGAATAAGATGCCATAACAAAGTTATATAACAGGATGAACAACACAAAAACCAATCAAATTATTAAGATATGTTCTATTATTTAATTTCGTAATTCAAATAGTTATTTAGTTCAGGTTTTCATTAGGAGTACTTTTAAAGTCCAAAAAAGTTTAGGCATCTGTCTCATCGAAATCATATCAATATTTAATTCGTAATATAAGTATCATTTTTTATTAATTTTTTCTAAATAGTAGAATACGCGTAATCCTTATATAAATAAAGTGAGTTACGGGTTCTTTTGCTGGGAAAAAATGTTTGAAAATGACTCACTTGGAATTACTTGTTGGGATTATGTGTGAAAGGATTGGATAGGAAGGGATAAGGTGCTAGCAGAACGTAGGTTCTGTACTGCCGACGACCTTCTGTAGGATAGAGGAAACCTTCTGTAGAGCTGTTGCACCTACGAGGAATGTATATTGGAGTGTTTTGGCTGCAGAAATGATTTCTCTTTCTTAAAACTTTCTCTTTCTCTCTTTCTCTTACATGAAATGTCTAGCAAGTTAAAATCATTACTTCGGAAGTCGATGGTCAAGAATAAGTAGAATTCCTAACGAGAATTTGGTGTCTGATCGTCTTCAATACCTCACACTGCCTTAAAACACTTTGAAGCCGCTCGAGTTCGGAGGTCGAGAACCTTAATGGCTACCACATTATCAGAATTTTGAACCACAGATCCCCTTATACACAGGACCAAAACAACCGGCACCGATCGAGTTATTTTATTGAACACACTGGTCGCCGGAAGTATATCCTCATACGAAATTTGTGGAAAATGTCCTCTGGGAACCATCCCGGACTGTGAGTTTGCATTTCTTCTTTTTCGTTTCATGCAACGATGCGATGCAAGCAACAAAAGCAAAAAAACAGGAAAGCAATCCCACTGGCGATCTCAATGATGATATTTGACAAGGTTTTTCTTCCGCGCTTCCTTTTAGAAGTAGGACAGCTTGGTAAGTTCAATGCTGGTATCCGGCCACAGAGTTTATAATTTCCCATGACCGAGACCCCTGTGGCATTTAGGAAGACTCCTTCATTCGGAACTTCTCCCTCAAAATGTTTGAAGGATAGATTGAGATATGTGAGCGGAAAGTCTCCTAGGAATTTCGGGATCTGACTGGGGAAATTATTATTTAATCAGTCTAGATGTTAAAGTCCTTTCAGAGGAGATAAAAATGCCGCGATGTTGCCTTCAAACGTATTATACCCAATGTCCAATGACACCAAGCTGGTACGTCCACCGAGAGTGTTCGGGACTTTTCCAGACAATCTGTTTCCGCTCACAGCTAATATTGCTAGGTTCTTTAGATTGCCAATTTCATCTGGCAGTGCGCCTGTTAATTTGTTCTGGGATAAATCAAGAAAGTCTGATAAGGAAGAAATACCTAAGACTTGCGCGGATATAGCTCTACTCAGGTTGTTCTCAGAGAGATCCAAACAGATCAACTTTTTACATTCTCAGTCTGATATGAATATATTCATGCCAGGCTGGAGGAGATACAACAAGGGCATGTTCATGGCGCCAACGACATATTCGACATTGGTGTCACAGAGCCAAGGAGAAAAAAAAATACTACCTGCACTTTGAAAATGTCGTCTACTGTTTCCCGCGAACGGAGGTGCGACTCCATAGATGTCATGGATATCCGACCGTTCTTCAAGTATTTTGCGAGCTCTGGCTGTACTGGTGACAAAGAGCCCCCCAGCCTGGAGTCTGGAAGCATCAATTCGGTGACGCGGGGACGTCTACTGCTGCAAGTTACACCCGGCCGATGACAGAAGTGCACGGTATCATTCCTTGAGGTGAATACACCATCGGGATCATCTGGTATCCGGCCCCTGAACTCGAGCAATGCAGCCCGGTCAGTATCGTTGCCGTTAGCCACTGCTGCTCCCAGGACAAACGATCGCAACACGGAGAGAAAACAGGAGACATGTGAATATTAATATGATAAAAGCAGGGCAGGAACCCATAATTATTTCTGATAAGTAGTAGTAATAGTAAATAACTCTCTCTGTTGGCATCACTTTCCAGTTATCCCTCCTATATATAATCAATCCACTCGAGGAAAGGTCCTATCCCCGTTTTTATAAAATTGTAACTTTTACTGTTTCGTATTTAAAAAAAAAACAGTTTCGTAAAATTTTACGAAATTTCAGTTGGACTTCGTAAAATCGAACGAGCCGTTTCGTAAAATTTCATGGGCAATTTTATGAAATATTCTGAAAGTCGTTTCGTAAAGCACAAAATGTTACGAAACAGTGTCAATTTCGTACTTTACTAAACTTGCACAGTGATCCCAAACATATATCTTAACCTAAACTACATCAGGTAGCATTTTTATGTAATTTTTTTCATTGTTTATTTGAGACTCTTGCCATTATTATGAGTTTATTTTGTGTGTGTATTAATACTTTTTTTTTCTTTCGTGATTTATTAAAAGTGTTTTTATATATTTGTAATCACATCCTAAATTAATTGTAATTCTTTATTTACAATTATGTCGTCGTGGTATAAAAGATGTGTATTAAATTTTCTTAATGAAAATCATATAACAATATTCATTTATTTGTCCATTATTCTAGCAAAGCTATAATTTTGCTTTTTGTTTTTAACTAAAAGACGTTGTGAAAATACAATTTCATTCTAATAAAAAAAAAACATTTAACCTGAGGAGGTTATGAATGTTGTGCCTAAGGAGGGATTTTGTGCCGCACATGCCCGGGGTGTTGCCGAGTCTCCCTCTTCAGCAACAAGCTCACGAACAAGGGCCTAGGAGTCATACTCGGGGGAATGCCCTTGTCTCGAGTCGCTCGACCTAAGTCAGTGCTTTAACGTTGATCTAAAGGGCAGAGAAGCGGCGAAGAAATGCAAGCGGATCAGGGGCTTAAAGCATCCGTAGTATTCCATCACTGGCTTCAAATTCAGCAGTTTCGACGACAGGTTTTGTTCCTCGTGACTATTCTACTCAAGTCTCCGTGGAAAGCCCCGTGGACTCACATCAAAAAGGGTAAACTTATTGACTTCCATTACGCTCCTTACAATCTTTTTCTACGAACCAGTTTCATACTTGACGAAATTTTTTTACAAACCGGTGTCGTACTTTACATAGGAGTACGAACGAAAGTACGAAACGGATTCGTAAACGTTTCGTAAAGTACGAAACTTAGTTAGGTTGATGAAGTGACCGCTTGTACCATAGTAAACTGTTGGAAAAGATTTTGATGATGAGCCAGACCTCTGTACCACAGAAGGTCGAACATTCTTGGCTTTGATGATGAGCCTAACCCTCTGTACTACAGAAGGTTGAACATTCTATTCTACAGAAGCTTCTATTATTAAGGACTTCTTGTAAGAATTANATCCTTGTGTCCATTAAACAAATTTGCGTACACAATCAAACGTTCTGTCTTACAGAAACTTACAGGCTCTGTTTAACAGAAGCTTTTCATTCCGCTGCGGGGTAAAACGAAAAAGGGTTAAAATCCAATTTTGGAGATTAACACTAATTCACCCCCCCTCTTAGTGTAACATAAACCTTGTTCATATATTTTTTTGTTAAGTCTTGTTCATATATTTGATATAACTTGTATGATGTATGTTGGCTTTAATACCTTAAAGTATAGCTCTCTATAAGGCGTTTGAATATGTTTAAAGTGTTTTGAAACAAATAATATCAAGAGAGTAGGTAAACTCATATAGAAGATGTACGGAAGGGAGATCGTAGTCCGGGATCGAAGCCGGTTCCACCATTTCAATGGCGGCATGTGCTCTTGCATGGGATTACTGGTAGGGGGAACTTGTGCTCTTCCTCCTCGTTCGTCTTCTTTGTTCGATTACATAGTTCATTATTCTCCTCCCGCTTCGGTTGCGCTTCCGATGAAGAACTGTACGACGAGCTGTTCCCAGACCGAGATACGCGTGGTTAAAAGTTAAATCATAATGAAAAATCAAAATTTTAGCGAAACTCATTCTTGTCAATGAATGATCTTAATCTCACATGTATTAAATTCTTTATATTTTGCTGACCTTATCACCTAAAATATATATTTTTTTCAATTGATGTTATCTTACCTAAATTACGATGTTTTAAAATATTATATATTTTAATATAATATCAAATATACATTAAGTAAAACGTATCATTCTTTATATTGGTGTTTCCAAACAACAAGTTGATTAATTCAAGAAATACTTTTATTTTAGTAATTTTTTCATCAACACTTTTAAGGTGATTATGAATGTATACAAAATTAATTACTTTCCAAACACTTTTAAATATCGAATTTGCATCACCCCTCTTAAGTCAAGAGCAAGTAATTTAAGCATTTTTTTATTAAAATATCACATTATATGGGAGCCATGTTTCCAACCGTGATCTTGGGTGCATGACAATTGGGAAGATAGATCTAAAGCTGTCTGGGATACGATGGATATTTCCGGTTCGAATATCAACGTCAGCATCTGAGCGGTATTCGGGATTCGGAGCTTCAGCCCACCAGAGATTTGAGGGATCGTAGTTTCGTTGCGGCCACGTGGATGTCCATCCTTTCTCCCGGCGACTCGCTACAACACGCAACTCCGATTCCGAACACCTTCCCTAGACATTCTAGAATCCTTCGCGGAGCACGGGAGCTCGGTCCTACTCCAAACTCATTTAGAAACAGACAAGGGTCAGCTACTTCTCCCGCTCTTTCCGGCAACGCTGCCTCGCAATGGCTTCGGATGTTCCAAGCATCCTGGAACATGTCGTTGGTCGGTTTCTTTCCCGTAAACATCTCCAGCATAAGAATTCCAAAACTGTAAATGTCGCCTTGCCTCGACCCTTGCCTTCCCATTCCGTACTCTACAATATTTCAATGGCCTATATTACTGAGTGCGAGATAACAAATATCCAAAACCACATTTACATAAAAATTCACGCACCTGGAGGGCTGTAGCCGACCGTCCCTCTCACTCCCGTCGAGCTTACTTGCACAACAACATCATCGGCAGAGAGAATTCTCGTGAGTCCGAAATCACCGACGTGTGCTGTCATCTCCACATCCAGGAGAACATTACTCGGCTTCAAATCGCAGTGAATCACCGGCACGTCACACTCGTGATGCAGATACTCCACGGCACATGCAATGTCCACGGCAATACTCAGCCTATGCCTTAAACTTAACTGCCGGTGCACTCCCTCGGGTGTAACTTTAGGATGCAACCAATCGTCCAGGCTTCCATTTTCCATGTACTCATACACAAGCGCCTTAAAATCATTACCTCGGAAGTCGATGGTCGAACAGACAGTTGAAATCTTTACGAGATTACGGTGTCTGATTTTCTTTAATACCTCACACTCTGCCATAAAACTTTTCGAAGCTGCTCGATTTTGGAGGTCGAGAACCTTAATGGCTACGACATTATCAGAATTACCAAGGATCCCCTTATATACGAAACCAAAAGTACCGGCACCTAGCAAGTTATCTTGATTGAGCCCGCCGGTAGCCCCAAGTATGTCCTCGTACGAAATTTGTGGAAATGGGCATATGTGAACCAACCCAAACTGCGACTTTACATTTCTTCTTCTTTTTCTGTCCATGCAACGACGCGATGCAATCAACAAAAGCACAACAAACAGGAAAGCAATCCCACCGGCAACCGCAATGTTGATCTTCAACATGGTTTTTCTTCCGTGTTTCCGTTTCGATGTAGGACATCTTGGCAAGCTCAATGCTGGAATCCCGCCACAGAGTTTGTAATTTCCGATGACAGAGATCCCTGTGGCATTTAGGAAGACTCCTTTACTCGGAACTTCGCCCTCGAAATGGTTGAAAGATAGATTGAGGTATGTGAGCTGGAAGTCTCCTAAGAATTCCGGGATCCCCCCAGAGAAATTATTTTGTGATAAGCCTAGATATTGAAGTCCTCTCAGAGGAGATAGAAATGCGGCGATGTTGCCTTCAAACAGATTATTCGCAATGTATAAGGACACTAAGCTGGTGCATCCGCCGAGAGTGTCCGGGACTTGTCCCGATAGTCTGTTCCCGTGCACGTATAATATTGCTAGGTTCTTTAGATGGCCGACTTCATCTGGCAGCGTGCCTGTTAATTTGTTATGAGATAAACCGAGAAAGTATGATAAAGATGAAATTTCAAGGACTTGCGATGGTATAGCTCCACTCAGGTTGTTTCTAGATAGATCCAAAAGGATCAAGTTTTGGCAATTTCCGAGGCTTGCTGGAATACTCCCACTGAATCCGTTCCCTCCCAACGACAGTTCCGTCAACATTGTCAAATTTCCAAGAGAAGATGGGATTTCCCCTGAGTAATCGCTGTTATCTGTTAGTAGGTTCTTCAACTTGTGGAGGTTACCGATTTCCTTTGGGAGCATACCATTCAACGGGTTCCAGCTGATATCTAGATATTCCAGGTTGTGAAGATTCCCGATGCCTGAAGGGAGGGTCCCCGTCAGCTGATTGGACCAGAATGCCAACTTGTTCAAGTTGGAAGACAAGTTCCCTATAGAGCGAGGCAATGTACCTCCGAAATTGTTTCCGCTGAAATCCAGAATCCATAGCTCCGTGGAATTGAGGGACTCGAGGAATTTCAAGTCGCCAGACTCTGCGTTCCCCAATTGATTACCACCAATAGCAAGGCTCCCCAACTGATTGAGATTTTTGAGATCAGGCACCGATCCGCTGAAATTGTTCTGGGACAGCCCTAGGCTCTGTAAGTTTGTCGCGTTCGCTATCGATGGAGGAATAGGTCCGGTCAACTGATTAACACCGAAATGGAAGTTCTGGAGATTGGAAAGAGTGATTCCGATATCCAGAGGGAGAACTCCCTGTAGTTTGTTCAATGCGAAATCTATTACCATCAGAGAGGTTATGTTGAAAATCAAGGCAGGTACCGTACCAGAAAAGTAGTTTCCTCCGAGACTAATCCATTGCAACCTTCGCAATCGTCCAAGAGATGCTGGGATGGGGCCGCTGAAACCATTATGCGTTCCGCTAATGGTGTCCAGAGACGATAAGTTGCCGAAGAAATCAGGGAACTTCCCGGTGAAATTGTTTTTGTTGACTTCGAAGACTTGAAGCTTCGACAAAGCCGATAACCCAGGAGGTATTTCTCCAACAAGCTTGCTGTTTCCCAGCCAGATACCTCGTAGGTTTGTGCAGCCCGAAATGTTCTCAGGGAGCTGACCCGAAAACGAGTTATTATCCAGGCCCAACACCCTCAACCGACGTAAGTTCCCGATTTCAGGGGGGATTTCGCCAGCAAAACCGTTGTTCATGATGTTGATTACCCTGAGGAAGCTGAGATTCCCAATGTAGGGTGACAAAGACCCCCCCAGTCTGGAACCAGGTAACTCCAACTTAGTCACGCGGGGATGTCTTCGGCTGCAAGTTATGCCAGGCCAACGACAGAAGTCGATGGTGTCATTCCACGAGGTGAATACCCCGTCGGGGTCGTCGGGTATCCGGTGCCTGAACTCGAGCAACGCAGCACGGTCGGTTACATTGGTCTTACTGGCTGCTGAGAGAGAAAACAGGAGACTAGTGAATAATATCATAAAAGCAGAGCAGGAAGCCATAATTATATTTGAAACTAGCCATAATATATATATATACTAATATTTGTTTTAATGTTTGAAAAGTAGACGCGATGACTATGGAGATTACAGACAAGAAGAATAGTTTTCCTCCTCCCGGGGGTCAAATTATCAATAATTTGCCAACACCAAAGTGTCTCCCGGGGGCAAACTTAGTTTGATCTAATTTCCTCCTCTATGTTTCTCATCTAATTTCTCACTCATAAAAAGATGTTTGTTATCTAATTTCACATTCATTAAACAAAAAATTAATTTAAAATAACTTAATTTACGTAAAACATTTACTCTCCCCCTCATTACACTAGTGAGAGAAATGAACAAACATAACAAAGTGAATATAAGAATGGATTTCGGTTGAATATCTCAGTTAGCCAGCCAGCATTTCCTCTCTTCTCCAAAGTTTTTTTGTTTTTCTAGACTGACTTTTCCTCCGCATCACAGACTGTCCCACTTTGCTTCTTGTTATTCAATGACTTCTTCAAAGTAGACAGGCGATGACTGACTTTGGAGTCAAATGAGGAGATTGCCGTGAAAAATACTTCCTTTTCACTTTCACTTGTTTTTTGTTTTTCTAGACTGCCTTTGCCTCCTCATCAAAGGCTGTCCCACTTTGCTTCTTGTTATTCAATGACTTGTTCAAAGTAGACAAGCGATGACTGACTTTGGAGACAAAGGAGGAGATTGCCTTGAAAAATACTTCCGACGATAAATTAGACGGAGATAATTGAGTCCTTTCCTTTTTACTCTCACTATCTCCAAAGTCAGTCATCGCTTGTCTACTTTGAACAAGTCAACAAGAAGCAAAGTGGGACAGTCTGTGATGCGGAGGCAAAGTCAGTCTAGAAAAACAAAAAAACTTTGGAGAAGAGAGGAAATGCTGGCGCCCTTAGCTAATTGGAAATTTGTAAATAATTGAAAAATTGGAAAAACAAAACACACTACAGTAGGTCGTTACTGTTTTGCTGCGCTTGCTCATTAGAAATTTGAAAATAATTTTTCCTTTTTGCAATATCTTTCGAATTATCTCGGAATATATTTAAAACAAATATTGAGATGTTTAAATACGTCGCATCTTTTATTAGGCAACTCGAAATTAAAATATTGTCCTTCCAATTATTATTTCAGCTTAATTGTTGTGATTTTATCATATTTATGATAAAATATATTATCTTAATGAGATAATCAAGTGTGGGGATCAGAATGCTATGTTTGGATATATATTTGCAAATAGAATCTCTAATTATATCAATATGTTATTTCCTTTCGTATCTCTACGGTCATTAAGGAATATTGTTATTCCTGCTTTGTCGTGGCTAATGATTGAAACAACATTGTGATAGCTGACAAATCATACGAATTAGGAAAGCTGACAAAGATTCCTTTCCTTCTTGGTCATTGTGACCGTTAAGCAGCTGTCCGCTGAGCCTGATTATAGCTTGTTGAAGTATTTGGGAAACAAATTACCTGATTCATTCCCTATTAAAACAGACGACATTCATACACTACACAACGAGTCTGTGTGGTTGTCCGAAGCCTGTTTGACCTGTGTGAAGCTTTGAGGAGCTGTGTGATCTGTGTGTTCGGTGGAGAACGGAAGGTGCTAAGTGATCGCCTGGTTCTTACCTCTCGCAATCTACGTGTGGGAGTGCCAAGGGCTGTGTGCTACCTTGGTCGTCGGGAGAGGGACTGTGTGTCCTTGGTGCGTTCAACGAGCGGCTGGCGAATCGTCTAAGGGAAGCTAAGTGAATACCTATGTTGATCGAAGTAACCATCGCTAACCGATCGGCAAGAAACCATTTTTGTCTTGTCTTTTCGCAGGAAGTCTTGAACCTATGGAGTTTGAGCAGTTAGACACGCACTTGCGGGTGCGCGCCAGAAGTCTCGTCTCTCCAGGGTAGAGCAGGAGTTGGGAACGCCGCCGGAATAGAAAGAGGTCCTCCCGAGCACAGGGCGTTGTGCAGAAGTCTCGACCTCCTGATATAAAGGAACAATAGAGCAGGTTGCGTGGGAGCTGTTAGAGTTGAAAATTCCACCGTATGCACTAGTTGTGCAATGCAGTGAGTCACGGTCGTGGTAACCGTGAGCGTCCGAACTGAGTGTAGGACGGATACACCGACTTCGCTGTGTGAGAAGTCAGGTTCCGCTGTGTGAGGAACCAATCCCTGTTTTATCTCTTTTGTTTCTCTGCCTCTTTGTGGTTGTCTCTTGAGTAATTATAGGCTCATCTTGAGAAGAGACAAAAGCTGTGTGGAAATCCTCTACTGAGCTATTAAGTGTTGAAGCATTCCTTTACTGTGAACTAGAAACGGGCAGTTCTTTGAGAAGTCGTTCCGTCACTATAAGGAATTATTTGTGAGGATTTATATTTTAACATAACGTTGTATTTGCGCTTTGATAGACAAGCTTACGCCTAAGCGACAACATACTGTGTGGAAATTCTTTGAGCAATCAACTGCTGAGTGTGAGCACAATTCTGCTGGAAACGAGAAGACGTTCACTGTGTGAGGAGCTGATCGTTGCCTAAGAATGATATCCTCTTGTAAAGGATTTTAAATCTCACTTGTTGAGATACCCAAAACCTAGTGCAAAAGGTTCATTTGCAACCATTATATTTATATAGTGGAATAACCTCTACGGTGTAAAGTGGACGTAGGTCGATTAAGGCCGAATCACTATAAAAGAACTGTGTCCCTTACGATCGTGCTTACATCCATACGGGTATATAACGATCAAAATCGTAACTCTTACAATGAGCCGACCTCACTTCTGAGAAACGCTTTACTGTGACACAGTACGCTTCCGCATACGTTGAGCAAGGGTGAAAAAGTGACAAACACTAATTCACGCCCCTCTTAGTGTACATAAACGATCCAACAGTTTCTCGACAACTTCTTAATCTCCTCACACCACCCTCGAAGTAACAGAGATTGCAATTGCACCAAGTCACATATCGATTCTGGTAGCATTTTGATATCAGTATGAGGAAAATCGACTGAATACAGTTATTTGATCTCATCAATCTGGCCGGGCACCCGCACAATTTGAAAGTAATGAAATGACAACATTTTCAGATTCTTAGTATCCGCAATCAAGTCTTGTATCACATCCCGGGAGAAGTAGACATTTGTGATTTGGAATGGTATTAACGTCCTTAACTTCTTCAATAAGTGAATTCCTCATGTAGATTATGTGAACTGTGTTTCCAACATGATAGGAAGAGATATCCAATTGATAAGGTTTGAATGGAAACACTCGAGGGAAGAAGAACAAGTCCTGGTAGAGATCAATTAGGAAGAGACTATTAATGTTGCAGAATGCTTGGGGTCGGTGATTAGCGAAGCTAATTATCCGCATAAAGAATTTGAATCTTCTGTTAAGGACGTAGAAAACTTTTTTCCTGCAACCCATCCTTATCTGCTGTTTCTTCTGGTGTTCCTGCATGCTCATCTAGAACCGAGAGTTCTGACCATCCCATGAAAAAGGCTTCCCTGGTGAAAAGGTTACCCTCACTTCAGACACCCGATGCATACTGCCATCTATGCGGAGTTCCTCCTGTGCTCACTGCACAGCTGATGAAGCATTTCAGGAAAGAGGGGTCAACTGCTTGCTGGGTTGCACTTGCTTCGCTCATTGTCTTCCTCAAAGAGAAGGAGACGATTATCATCCTCCCCTAAATGATGTGTTTCATAATTAATCATTCTTCTCATTTTTCATTGTTTCGCTTTGCCAAAATTCAATGATTTGGGGAACATCGCACACAATCGTATTTCGAAATTCGATTTTCTAACAATTTTCTGAAATAACTTAGTTACCGAAAGTTTTTTTTATTAAACTCAATAATGAAATCTAATACATTCATTTATTGAATCTACTAAAGTTAAAAATTAAATCATTTTTTAATAAATTAATTAATAATTAATATTTATTTAATAGAATAGAACACAAATTTTAATACCTTTTTTTATCAAATTATTAAATTCAAAAATTTTGGGATAGAATTGTGTAAATTACAAAGTAGAATCAAGGTTGGAGCTAACTATTTGGCCAGTTTATATCCGCGACTACGTTCATATTTATGGGTCCAATCGTTTGAATAAGATTCATCCGGGATGAGACGGAGGTGTGGCCAATATTCCCCTTCGCTCTTCTTGCATTTCTCCTCCAACTCCGGACATATTCCAATCTCGAGCTCTTCCAGGATGTCAGGGAGGCCGTCGTCCGGCAACCACGTCAGCTTCGGGCAGTTATAAATTCCCAAAGATTGAAGGGAGGTGAGGTGGTGTCGGAGCCCCCCACCCATCCTCTCTAACTTCTTCATTTTCCTAATATACAAATTAAATAGGGATGAAGGGAAGAGGCGACTCCATGCATCTCCGGAAGGAAAGCACTCTATCTCATCTACCCATTCCATCTCTCCCCTAATTCTCAATTCTCGTAAGGCGGTGAGGCCCCATAACCCCCACTCCTCAATTGGTTGATTTAGATTTCTGCATCCCCAATCCAAATAAATTCCAGATTGGAAGGCAGACTTCCTCTCAGTGCTAATCTCGTGATGCCTTCGCATTGTCGATACATAGTTTTTTGAGGGATGTGAGGTGAAGGCACGGACTTCACCTTCGGACATTTTTCAAGCCCACGATAGGACACATTGTAGGGGAGTGAAGGGAATATCTCCATCTCTAATGCTGGACAATCCTCGAAATCAAGCACGGAGAGGGCGGATAGGTGTTGCAAGTTGTCTGTCAAAGTCGTGAGGCCTTCGCATGAGTCAACAGACAGTCTCCGTCGAGACTGTCTAGGGAAGCTCCTCCAGAGAATCCGGAAGCCTGCTTAGCGAAATGTACAGATGAAAACATAAATGACTCAGTAGATGATGTTTCCTCTTTTTAGCGAAATTCTCTCTATTGAAAACCCCATGAGTTCTCCGAGCAATCTGTAGACATCAAAAAATTTTCCTTTTTCCATTAGTTTATATAGATTTGATTAAAAACAAAGCATGCTTTACCTCCTCGTTAAATATTTGATAAAACTTAAGCATGAGACGGACCAGCGAGACATGGTTTAACAATCGAAGCACCACCACCACACACATGATGACCATATCTCCCTTTTAAAAATTCTCATGAAATCCCTCTCAAAATTCAACGCTCTTTATTCATTCCATTTCATTCATTTTTTTTATTTCGTTAATGTTTTTTTATTTGAATACATTCAGGTGAATTTAATTTGTTTGTTGCGTACGTGGATTAAGAATTCCAAAAGTAAACACACGGGATGTTTTTCCTACCAAATTTTGGTTGTGTAAGTTGTTTTAGATAAAAATAAAAAAATTATTTCTCAATTTTCAACATTTCTAATTAGATTCTACCATCATTTTCCAAACATTGGAAATTTTCATTCACATATTTGGTTATAAAAATAAAAAAAATAAACGTCATCAATTGAAGACAAGAATAACTCTTTGACATAGACTTAATTACAGCAAGATTCCTTGTTAGTGATTAATAAAAAAATTAAGTTTTCCCGATATACTTATATGGGGCTTTGTTAAGCTACTAAATGTTTCCATGTATAGTAAACTTTATGATTTTAATATTTAACTGATAATAAAAATTACTATAATTAAGGCGTAATAAATGTAGAAACACCGTTATCAAATGCATATTTAACAAAAATCAACTTACATTTATATATTAATTACCTAAAGGAATAATCAATGAGCATCCCGCGTCTCGAACAGTCATCTCACTTTTCCATTGCCCTTGGCTTCATTAATATTCTTCTTCTTCATCAATAATAGTAATGAAAACATTGCCTTTTGACCATTTCCTCTGCCTCCCTTCCATGATAAATTCTAGGGGCTGCCCTTCACTGCTACTGGCTGAATGCAGAACCCTTAGGGCTTGGGCCATGCCAGGGTAGGGTATCATATCTTTGATTTCTAGCCCATAAGACAATTTGAGGTATTATATGGACGTAGGTCGATTAAGGCCGAACCACTCTAAAAGAACTGTGTCCCTTACGATCGGGCTTATATCCATACGAGTATCTAACGATCAAAATAGTAACTCTCACAATGAGCCGACCTCACTTCTGAGAAACGCTTTACTGTGATACGGTACGCTTCCGCATACGCTGAGAAATGGTGAAAAAGTGACAAACACTAATTTACGCCCCTTTTAGTGTACATAAACGACCCAACAGTTTCTCGACAACTTCTTAATCTCCTCACACCACCCTCGAAGTAACAGAGATTGCAATTTCATCAAGTCACATATCGATTCCGGTAGCATTTTGATATCTGTATGAGGAAAATCGACTGAATGCAGTAATTTGATCTCATCAATCTGGCCGGGCACCCGCAGAAAGTAATGTAATGACAAAATTTTCAGATTCTTAGTATCCGCAATCAAGTCTTGTATCACATCCCGGGAGCAGCAGGCATTTGTGATTTGGAATGGTATTAACGTCCTTAACTTCTTCAATAAGTGAATTGCCTCATGTAGATTGTGTGAACTGTGTTTCCAACATGATAAGAAGAGATATCCGATTGATAAGGTTTGAATGGAAACACTCGAAGGAAGAAGAACAAGTCCTGCTAGACATCAATTAGGAAGAGACTATTAAGAAACAGGAAACAGGACTCCAAACCCACCGCACCAAGAACTTCCTCCCATTCACCCCATGCAGGTTAAACCCATCACCCCACCTGTCCTTGTTCCCCGCCCTGACGTACCCTCCCACGGTGCCACTCCCACACAACCCCATGCACAAGTCGGCAACCTCCGATGGTGAGGACGGGTCGTCCCCTGCATACCATGCTTACACGAGTGGGTTTGTTGAGACTTCTGCCAGCTCGTGTTCAATCACACAATCATTCCATCCTCCCCCACGTCTTCATTAGTTGGTTTCATGATCCCATCCCTGCTGGGTGGCGGCCTCCCGGAGTACCCTGGCCAGGCGAACGGGTAAGTGGACAGCCCTCGACACTGTGCTCTGCTGTAACTGACCCAGGCATAAGGCACGGTGTCGCACGGTGTCGCCCTAGCTATCCTTCCAAAAAATTGGGTTCTTAATAATTCTTTATTCGAAAATTTTACCAAACATTCTCATAAAGGGGCAACTGTCATAACCCAATTTTTTTCTAAAAAAAAATCACAAAAAAGCACTAAAAATTTCAGAAAATCAATAAAAATCATAGAAAATCATCAAAGATCAACAAAAATCCACAAAATCAATCATAAAAAAGATTCGATAAAAATAATAAATAGCTAGGGAGAGACTTAGAAAAAGACAAAGATACACACTGTGAGAGAAGGAACGCTTAGAAAAAAAATACAGAGAGTTCATGGCCGGTTATCAGCAGATCCAGGGAGGAAATTGATGATGCGTTCGTTAAAGCCAGAAATTCTGCTGCCACTACTTCAACGGGAACTGACAGTAGCAAAGAGGACTGATCAGAGCCACCTTTGCACTGGAGAATACGATGGTACGATGTCAAGTGGTANTGAGGATGCGTTCGTTAAAGCGAGAAATTCTGCTGCCACTACTTCAACGGGAAATGACAGTAGCAAAGAGGACTGTTCAGAGCCACCTTTGCACTGGAGAATACGATGGTACGATGTTAAGTGGCACCCCGAGTCTTACGAGGGGAGATGAGCGAACCTGCATTTGCTCAGATTGGCCAAGCTCAATTTCAATCACCTTCAGGCCGTACATCAAAGTGATCTTGGAGAAGTCTCCAGGTGGTGGCTTGACTTGGGGCCGATGAAGCACGTGGACTTCACTAGGGACAAGCCAGTTGAGAGTTTCCTAATTGCACTGGGTTTGGCTCATGAGCCACGGTTCAGCCAGATGAGGAAAGTCACTTGTCAAGGTCATTGTCATGATACCAGCGATCGACGACATCTACGACCTCCTTGAGTCGGTCCAGGAGTGGGAGTGCCTCACCCATGGTGTCAACAGATGGGACCCTGTAATCATCGAACAGCTTCCGACGTCTCGTTTTCCTTTCCCCAGTCACGGCGGCTTCCGCAACACTAGCTCTGAATCAGCGCTCAACGCTCTTGGAGGAACCATGGCAGCCAACAATCGTCGTCATCAACGATATCCCCGATTCCAGCATTGGTTCCTCACGGACAATAGAGCCTCCGACAGCTGGACAAGCTTCCAGGACATCCTCAGTTCATCCCAACACAAGTCCCGGATTTCCCTCCGACCTGTCCTCATTCCGACGAGCTCATCTCGACACCCATGGACCTAGCGTCGGGGACTCACGTCTTACCGACATCATCTTCCAGCAGAGTATGCCTGGGATTCATCCGACCACACCTACTCAGGCCACGACCACCCAGCAGTTCGTCGGCATGCCCTTGCATGGTGCTGCGTCCTCACAACATCGTCAGGATCGTCCCAGTAGCAGCAGAAGCAGCAGCACCAGCGGCGGCACCAGCATCAGCAGCAGCAGCAGCGGCCCCAGCGGCAGCAGCAGCGGCCCCAGCAGCAGCACCACCAGCAGCACCACCAGCAGCAGCAGCAGCAGCAGCAGCATCAGCATCAGCAGCAGCAGCAGCAGCAACAGCAGCATCAGCAACAGCAGCAGTAACAGCAGCACGCCCTCCAACAGCTCGGGATGATCCAGCACAACGCTTGGAGACCTCAGAAGGGACAGCCGATATGGCCAGGGACTTCGAGGCTGATCAGCGCGAGGATTATGGCGACAACCACGATAGGATCATCATCGTCGATGCGTTCAAAGACAGGGACGTGCCCCCATGGAAGGACCAGATCACTGTCCGGGTGATGCTCACAGGCCTCATACTCAGCATCGTCTTCAATTTCATCGGCTGCAAGCTCAACCTCACCACCGGGGTCATCCCATCCCTCAACGTTGCCGCGGGACTTCCAGATTTCGCCATCGTCAAGCTTTGGACAGCCCTCCTCGACAAGTGCGGCCTGCTCAAGGCCCCCTTCACCCACGGAGAAGCAGCTCTGGCGATTCAGGTGGGGAATGCCCGAATCCTACAACAATGTGTTACAGTCCCGCCTCTCGAGCCTGAGATCCAATCTCCAAGGCCTCGAGATCTCATACACCGACATCTACACCCCGATGATAGACATGAAACCAAGACCCTTCGACTACCAAGATGATTATCAGAGGTTCAAGATTATTCAAAGCAGGCTCATAAGTTCCACGCGGAATCGGTCGCCTCAGACGGATTTCCATCTATTTAACAGAGGCATAAGTCTTGGGATGTCAGAACCTCCTACACTTACCAGCCTCAGCTCGAAGGAGCATCAGGTTTTGATGCCTCTCAGCGGGCACATCTTCCAGATTTCAGCTTCCCCATCTCTAATTAATCATCGGATCCGGTAACCGTGGGGAAGTAGTACGGCCAATTTGTGTTCTTCAGGGAGGATGGAGGAATACACGACACAAATGAAGAGATCATTGATCTACACGACACAAGATGCTTCTTAAGCAAAGAAGGAAGGTGTTTCCATCTTCGGGATGAAAGCTGAAGAGGACCACAAGGTTGTCCCTGATAGACTGGTGTGGTTCAGGCAGCAAACTGGGGAAAATACTCAGAAGGGGGCAAGATTGGGGATGAGCCCGGCCGTTCTGTGGAACATAAAGTGGCTACAGAAGGAGGGAGGCTACATAGACATCTCCAGGAAGCTCTGGTTCCTCCCAGTTCTCGGCACTCCCCTGTCATCAGACACGTACTATGTCATGTGCGCAGAAGGGAAATATAAAGGGTCATAGCTTGTGTGTTCACGGGAAGCAGATAAAGTCCCAGGTTGTTTCGGGAAATCCACACAAGTCCGCATCACCAGCTCCCTTAAATACAGAGCGACGGTTCGAAGCGGCCTCCTCACAACGGCAACCCACAACGGTGCGTCCGGTCCGAGCTCGACTTGCCCACTCCTCCGTCAGCTCTTACCTCTCCACCCGACGTCAGGGATGGTGCCTCGAATCCCGGCCCCTATGCTCAACCCCTTTTATCAAGCATTCCCCGGTCAGCTCCCATCCATTTCCTTATATTTGAACTTGGGTCTGACGTCAATTTCCTATTTCAACGTTTTATTTAACATTTCCTATCAACGTTTTATTGAACTCCCTATCAACTATACAGGGGGAGGAAACCGAACATTTCCTATTTTCATGCCTTTGGAAGTCCATGTTTTATCTTGAGACCTTCTAAGGACAGTTTAGGAAAATTCGAAGCTAAGACTGATGAGGGCATCTTTCTAGGATACTCTCTGTCTAGCAAAGCTTATAGAGTCCTAAACAAAAGGACATATACTATAGAGGAGTCTATTAATGTTAAGATTAATGACTTGCCTTAACTTGATAATACAAAAGATGTAATATCACTAGAACCTACAGAAGATGCTGTAGAATCTACACCCTCTGCGAAAGAGAAGGGTGAACCCTCTGTTCATGATTCTCAAAAAGATCCTGAACAAACAAATGATACTGAAGAAACTTCTCAGAATAATCAAAATGATTTTAGGGCACCTGCTTTATATCAGAAACGACATCCTATAGACCAAGTCATAGGAGATATCAACAGAGGCATACAGACAAGACGTTCTGTAAATGACTTCTATGAACACTCTGCCTTTCTTTCACAGAAAGAACCAGAGGGAATCGATGAAGCTCTTGATGATCCAGATTGGATTCTTGCTATGCAAGAGGAGCTTAATCAATTCGAAAGAAACAAAGTATGGACACTTGTCCCTAAACCTGAAAACCGTTCCATCATAGGGACTAAATGGGTTTTCAGAAACAAACTAAATGAGTCTGGCGCTATTGTAAGAAACAAAGCACGACTCGTTGCTAAAGGGTATTCTCAAGAAGAAGGTATAGACTTTGATGAGACGTTTGCTCCTGTAGCACGTCTAGAGGCAATAAGACTCTTATTAGCCTATGCTTGCTACAACAATTTTAAGTTGTATCAAATGGACGTAAAAAGTGCATTCCTCAATGGAGAAATCAAAGAAGATGTATACGTAAGTCAACCTCCTGGTTTCGAGGATCTGCAACACAGAAACTACGTCTATAAACTCTCCAAAGCTCTGTATGGCCTTAAACAGGCTCCTAGGGCATGGTATGAAAGACTTAGCTCCTTCCTTGTTGAAAAGGGCTACAAAAGAGGAAGAGTAGATACCACTCTCTTTCTCAAACACAGAAGCAATCATCTCATTGTTGTTCAGATTTATGTCGATGACATTATCTTTGGATCAACTAATGAAATGCTCTGTAACGAATTCTCCAAACTCATGACAAGTGAGTTTGAGATGAGCATGATGGGAGAACTCACGTTCTTCCTTGGCTTACAAATTCAGCAGACTGCAGAAGGTACATTCTTGCATCAAGAAAAGTACACAAAGCAGCTCCTGAAGAAATTTGGCCTAGAAGGCACAAAACCTTTGTCTACTCCAATGGGAACAAATACCCAAATAGACAAGGATGAAAACGGGAAAGAAGTGGATAGTAAGCTCTACAGAAGCATGATAGGTTCCCTTCTGTATCTTACAGCTTCTAGACCTGACATACTCTTCAGTGTATGTCTCTGTGCTAGATTTCAATCAGCACCTAAAGAGTCTCACATGACAGCAGTCAAGAGAATCTTTAGATATCTACAGGGTTCTGTGAACCTAGGCATTTGGTATCCAAAAGGATCAAACTTTGATCTCATTGGATATTCCGATGCAGACTTCGCAGGATGTAAGGTTGACAGAAAAAGTACCAGTGGTACATGTCAGCTTATGGGAAACATGTTGATTTCATGGTTCTCTAAGAAGCAGACTTCTGTTGCCCTCTCCACTGCAGAAGCCGAGTACATAGCAGCCGCAAGCTGTTGTGCTCAACTTCTATGGATGAGACAACAACTTGAGGACTACGGTCACTCATTTACAAAAATTCCGATCAATTGTGATAATACTAGTGCGATAAGCCTAGCCAAGAATCCAGTGTATCACTCTAGATCGAAGCACATTGAACTCAGACATCATTTTCTGAGGGACAATGTACAACAGGGTTCTGTTAGTGTAGAATACATTAACACAGAACATCAATTGGCTGACATTTTCACTAAGCCTCTGGATAAAGAAAAGTTTTTCTTTTTCAGAAGTGAATTGGGAATCTGCCATCCTCTATAACGTCTTATAAAAGACAAATGAAAGTCATGTAAGTACTTTATCCAATATAGAAACTTACAACAGAAGGTACTTCCTTCTACACTACAGAAGGTATAACAAGTGTATACCTTAATAAACACAACTCGAATTGAAAATTTCCAAAAATAAAATTGGAAGTTTAAAGCAGAAGATATATAATAAAATTGGAAGTTTAAAGCAGAAGATATATTGTGAAAATATATCTGCAAAATGATTCGAGCAAAAGTTAGCTTTCCAGAATCGAAAGCATCTACAGAAGGAATCCTTCTGTCAAGCAGAAGCCACCCAAAGTGCGGACCTTCTGCAGTTCGTCAAACAAAATCTTGGAGATTAAAGCCAATTACGTGTTAGAATCTTCAAAAAGATATTGTTTCTGAATATTTTAGGTGGAACAAGTTTTTCCAACCTGAAGAAATCCTTCAGAAAATATTTACTAAGGAAGAAAATATTTTCTTTCCAATATATTGAATTTTAGGAAATAAAATTTTTTCCTAATTTCACTAAGAAGCCTCGCTTACTTAAACTAAATCGGAGGTCTCTGTTTCATCTTCACCAGAAGAAAACACGAAACCCTAGCATTCCATTCTCCGATTCTCTCAACACCAATGGCACCCAAGACGAAATTTCTCCGGAAAAAGTCTCTTGCTGCCGCCACACCCTCTTCATCGGAGAAACCTCCATCTCCCCTGAAGGAAACACCTGCTGCCATCGTTGCTGAGCACTCAGCCGATGAGGACACCATCTCCGAGGATCTAGGGCTTCCTACAGTCCAGCTCCAAGAGGATTTGGAAGACACGGATGCAATTCCACCCACTGCGACAGAGGAACCTCTTGTCGCCCAGCCCTCTGTTGAGGAAACCCCTGCTGTTGGAGACGATGATTCGCCCAACGATGATGATGTCGAGGATGCTGTTTCTGACAAGGAAAAGCAATCCTCTATTGATGACGAGGCTGATGATGAGATTCTTGAGGTTGAGCCCATCTCTCAAGTGCTCTCCATGCCGGATCGCAAGCAGAAGGGCAAAGCCTCTGCATCCCAGGCGTCTCTTATACAGACGACCTCTCCAAAGGCCAAACTTCTCCATGACGCTATGAAGCCAGGAGCTATTGCTTCTCGCACTCGGCTGAAAGGAAAGTTCCTGAGACTGTGAGCTCATCCTTAACAAAGATCGACGTGAAGAAACCTAAGTCACCGGCAAAGGTCTCTCCCACGGATGATACCACCATCGAGGTCATCAAAGGCTTCACTCCTTCGGTAACATCTTTTGTCTCACAAAAGGAGATTGATGATGTTCTTGCTGACACTAGGCTGCCTAGTTGTGATGCTATGGGTAGACAGATAGCTACCTTCAAGCGAATTGACTTCAATTGGTTTGCGGCTAATGATCTTGTAATAACCCCTCTATTTGAGAAACTTGGATTGAAATTCTTATGCGAAACGTATGCTGAGTTGCCCGTAGTGAAATTGAGAGAATTCTACGCCAACATCACATTTCATGAGGATGGTCCACTTGTTAAGTTCATCAAGACGGTTGTCGATGGGATCACTCTTGTCTTCTCCGCTCATGATGTGAACAAGATGTTTGGATGTGAGGAGCACGATCCACTGTCTGAGCTTGGCCGGACTGCTTCTTACAGCATCATCCTTGGAAAGAAGGCACAAGTGCCGAGGTATCTTGAGTCAACGAGGCTGGACATCAAATGCAGAATTCTACACAGGGCTGTGCTATTCTGCCTTCTACCGCGTAGTGGGAGCATTGACACCATTACTCCAAATGATGCGTTAGTCATGGCACACATTCTGAAAGGGATCCCCTTCAACCTTGGACTTCTAGTTTTTCAGCACATGAAAAGGTGCTGTAACACCACCGGGAAAGCTCTCCCCTATCGCCGGCCTCTTGAAACTTGCTGGAATTTCTTCTAATGCATCTGCTATGCAAGAGAAGTGGAAGGTTGGAACCTTCGGGAACCAAATCATCACCAGCATGCACTATGTAAAGTCGGGTTCGACTTGGACTCTCAAAGGGAAGTCCGCGGAATCATCCCCTGCTGTTGAGGAGAAACCTCCAGCCCCCAGAGCTGTGAAGAAGGTTGCTATTGCAACACCTTCTACTGCTTCAGCCTCTGCTGCACAGAAAGCAGCTGGACATCTGAGGACGTCTTATTTCCCTCGGATCTCCGCTCACTCCTCAATGATCTCAAGCAGCAAGCTGTGGAGAATGGGGAAGATATTCGCGTGCTCCAGCGTTTGGTGCTAGACCTTACTCGCACAGTGGAACGCCAGGACAAGCTTCTGCGCGATAACCTTGCTGATGCACCTTCTGTGGATGAAGCATGATGCACTTCTTTTGTTGTTTTGCTTTATCAGTACCTTTGGCCAAAAAATGCTTTTTATGGCCTCATGGTTTGATGTAATAAGTGCCATCTATGGACACACCTTTCGCATTTGAGTTTGAATAATTCATCTGCAGCTCATGCTTCTCCGTTATAACGTTCTGTCCTCCTTAATTCTTTTTGATATGACAAAAAGGGGGAGAAATTATGTTGAGGGAGAGTACTGAGTTCTAAGTACTTTATGTACTTCGCTCTGTATTAAGGTTGTAGAAAAATCATGGATTTTCTATAATAATGGGTGTAGAAGGCTATGTGTATCAAAGCTCATATTCATCCTTCTGCTGGGAAGGCGAATAGTGATCTTGTATAGTCACCTTTGCTGGGAGTGCAAAAGTGAAAACTCATCATTTTTGTGGGCTAAATACAGAAGCTTCATGCTCTGTACATTATAGAAGCTTTGTGCTCTATGAATATTTTTTTCTATAACAGAAGCTTCTATGCTCTGTTCGACAGAAACCACATGGTTCTGTGAAATGCAAGACTCGTACTCGCACCTATTTAGGGGGAGTCAGGGGGAGTTACTTGCAAAAATATTTCCCTCAACGATGAATGTTTTGTCATCATCAAAAAGGGGGAGATTGTTGAGGTATTTTGATGATGAGCAATGACCTTCTGCAAAGCAGAAGTCAACCCTCTACACGACAGAAGCTAATCCTAACAGGAACCTTCTGTAAGGAAATATTTTTGTAATTAATAATTAATTACGAAATTAAGTGGGAATATTCCATGGGAATTATCCAATATGATCAGGTTAATTATCTGATCGAAATCATTGCCAAAGAAATAAAATAGAATAATATATTTCCATTGGAGGAAATATAATTTTCTATTTATGGTAACATTCTGCAAGGTTGTTTCAACCTTCTGTGAATCCATCCGATCACCAAGACCCGTTACCTAGGAT